>WOXC01005851.1:0-143239 GCA_011680675.1 Gymnobelideus leadbeateri | reverse complement strand
CACAAGAAGCAAGAGATGTCTGAGAAGGTAATCAGGGAAAAGAAATCAAAAGGAACTTATCAAAGTTGAACTATTTACATTCCTATATGGAAAAGCAATAACTGTGACTGATGATATCTTTCTCACTATGAAAATAATGGAAGAAGGGGGTGTGGTCATATGAATACATATGTGAATGTGTGTGTATATGGTTACAGTTATATATGGATAGAGGGCAGAGGTTGAATTTGTTGGGAAGGGAGAATACTCAAGGGATGAAATTATGAGGTGAGAGAGGAAAGTGGCAAGAGGAGATGGGGAGAGACAGGGTAGGGTAAACTATCTCATGTAGAAGAAGCAAGGGGAAGTGGTTGCAAGGGAGGAGGAGAATAGGAAGGCAGAAAAGGCAAAACCACATTCTCATTGAATTTGGTTCAGGGAGAGAATGACATACATACTAAATGGGATATCTCAACCTGCAGCAGAATAGGGGGAAGGGGAATGAGAGGAGGGATGATGGATGGGAGGGCATCCTTGCAGGGAGGGGAGGTTGGAAGTACCCACTTTCGAAGAGGGACAGGATCATGTAGGGAATGGACAAGGTGGGGGTGGGATGAGTGGGAGGGAATTATAAGCAGCCTTGTACAATATATCTACTATGATAATGTTTTGCATAGCTAGACATGTACAGCATATACTGAATCATTTATCTCCCCAGAGGGAATGGGTGACAAGAGAGGAAGGAAATGGATCTGAAATTCAAGGTCTTAACATTAAATGTTTCAAATATATATAAATACTATTATTAATACTCTTTAGCTTATAATTGGGAGATAATATGTGCAGGCATTGGGACACAAAGATTCACCTTCCTCTAATGGAAAAGTCGAAGGGGGTATGGGAGAAGGTATGGGAGAGAGCAGATTGGAGGAAGTGATATCTTGTGGGATTGCTATTCTGGGAGGTTGGGTAGGGGAATAACGGGGGGAAACGATTGTAACTCAAAATCTGGTGGAAATGAATGATGTAAAACAGAAGTTAATAAAGCATTTGTTTATAAAAAAAATAGACTAACTCAAATGGCAAAAGAGGCTCAGAAAGGCAATGAGGAGAAGAATGCCTTAAAAAGCCGAATTTGCCAGATGGAAAAAGAATCTCAAAAGCTCACTGAGGAGATTCATTCCTTCAGAATTAGACTGGAGCAAATGGAAGCTAGTGACTTTATGAGAAATCAAGATGATGTTAAACAGATCCAAACAAATGAAAGATTAGAAGGCAATGTGAAATATCTCATGGGAAAAACCACTGACCTGGAAAGTAGATCCAGGAGAGACAATTTAAAAATTATTGGACTACCTGAAAGCCATGATCAAAGAAAGAACCTGGAAATCACCCTTCAAGAAATTCTCAAGGAAAATTGCCCTGATGTTTTAGATCCAGAGGGCAAAATAGAGGTTGAAAGAATCCACTGATCACCTCCTGAAAAGGATCCCCAAAAGAAAACCCCTAGGAATATTACAGGGAGGTTCCAGAACTCCCAGATCAAGGAGAAAATACTATAAGCAGCCAGGAAGAAACAATTCCAATATTGTGGAAACACAATTAGAATAGCCCAGGACCTGGTAGCTTCTACACTGAGGGATCGAAGGGCATGGAATATGATATTCCAGAGGGCAAAAGAGTTGGGATTGAAGCCAAGGGTCACCTACCCAGCAAAACCGAGTATCTTGTTTCAGAGGAAAATATGGTCATTCAGTGGAATAGAGGACTTTCAAGCATTCTTGAGGAAAAAACCAGAGTTGAATAGAAAATTTGACATTCAGACACAAGAAGCAAGAGATGCTTGAGAAGGTAATCAGGGAAAAGAAACCAAAAGGAACTTATCAAAGTTGAACTATTTACATTCCTATGTGGAAAAACAATAACTGTGTCTGATGAAACCTTTCTCATTACAAAAATAATTGAAGAAGGGTATATGGACATATGAATACATATGTGAATGTGTGTATATATGTTTACAGGTATACATGGATAGAGGGAACAGGTCGAATTTCGTGGCAAGGGATGATACTTAAGGGGTGAAGTTAAGAGGTGAGAGAGGAAAGTGACAAGAGGAGATGGGGAGAGACAAGGTAGGGTAAACTATCCCATGCAGAAGAGGCAAGGGAAAGTAGTTGCAGGGGAGGGGAAGAACAGGATGGCAAAAAGGCAAAACAATATTCTCATTGAATTTGGCTCAGAGAGAGAATGACATACATACTAAATGGGATATCTCACCCTGCAGGAGAGTAGGGGGAAAGGGGATGAGATGGGGGATGATGGAGGGGAGGGCATTCTAGGGGTAGGGGAGGTTGGAAGTACCCACTTTTGAAGAGGGACAGGATCAAAGTAGGGAATGGACCAGGTGGGGGGTGGGATGGTTGGGAGGGAAATGTAAGCAGTCTGTTACAATACATCTACTATGGTAATGTTTTGCATAACTATACATGTACAACACATACTGAATTGCTTATCTTCCCAGAGGGAGTGGATGACAAGGGAGGAAGGGAATGGATCTGATATTCGAAGTCTTAAAATTAAATGTTTCAAATGTGTATAAATACTATTACTAATACTATTTTGCATGTAATTGTGAGATAAGATGTTCAGGCATTGGGGCTCAGAGATTCACCTTCCCCTAATGGCAAAGTCGAAGGGGGTATGTGAGAAGATATGGGAGAGAGCAGATTGGATGATGGGATATCTAGTGGGACTGCTATTCTGGGGTGGTGGGTAGGGGAAAAATGGGGAAAAAATTGTAACTCAAAATCTGGTGTTAATGAATGATGTAAACCAGAAGTTAATAAAGCATTTGTTAAAAAAAAAAAAAGAGTATACACAGTTTGGTTGCCTTTTGAGCATAGTTCCAAATTGTCCTCCAGAATGGTTGGTTAAGTTCACAATTCTATCAACAATGCATTACTGTCTGGGGCAGCTAGGTGGCGCAGTGAGTAAGAGCACTGGCCTCGGAGTTGGGATGACCCTAGATCGAATCAGGCCTCAGAAAATGAGCACCCACACATAAATAATGACTTGCCGTGTAACCTTAAGCAAGTAACTTAACCCCAATTGCTTTAAAAAACAACAACAACAATGTATTAGTGTCCCAATTTTTCTACATCCTCTCCAAAATTTGTCATTTTCTTTTTTTGCCATATCAGTCAGTTTAATTGGAATGAACGCGGTACCTCAGAGTTGTTTTAATTTGCATTTCTCTGATCAAAAGTTATTTAGAGCACTTCTCCATATGCTTATATATAGCTTTGATTTCTTCATCTGAAAACTGTTCATATCATTTATCAATTGGTGATGGCTTGCATTCTTATAAATTTGAATCAGTTTTGTATATATTTGAGAGTGAGGCCCTTATCAGATACACTTGCTATTGAGATTGTTTCCCAGCTTTCTGATTTCCTTCTAATCTTGGGTGCATTGATTTTGTTTGTACAAAATCTTTTTAATTTAATATAATCAAAATTATCTAGTTCAAAATTATCATGATATTTGAATTATTTCTGCCTCCTTGCAATATTTTCTCTTTGACCTGAGAACACTGGAATTTGGCTCGATATTTCTTGGGCTCTCATTCATGAGGTGATGTGTGGATTTTTTCTATTTCTATATTGCCCTCTGATTCTAGAATATCAGATTAGTTTTCCTTGATAATTTTTGAAAGATTATGTCTAGCTTCTTTTTTTGAACATGATTCCAAGGTAGTCCAATAATTCTTAAATTATATATCCTGGATCTATTTTTCAAATCAGTTGTTTTTTTTAATGAGATATGTAACATTTTCTTCTATTTTTCATTCTTTTGCTTTTGTTTTATTGCTTCTTTTTTTTAACAGTCTGGCACCAGGTTAGGTCCTTAATGCATCCTACTACTAAAGCAGAAACTATGAGAAAATGTTTGCCTTTTTTCTTTACAGTCGAAAAAGGTAATAAAAGTGAAACAAAAAACCACTACAGATATTTGTAGGGAAAAATGGTTTTGTGCATGAGGTTTAGCAATATAAACTCAAGACACTCATAGATAAAAGGGTAACCTACTGCAGTTACAACCCATCTCTGCAAAAAGTTTATATGCAGCATCTATCCAGTCAAAAACACCAGTCTCTCTCCCTTGAAATGTCATCCAGGTTTTTCCAAGACACCCATGCTTCCCATCTCTCTTGAACCATCCTCAGAAGGCTCCATCAGTGATTAGATGACAAGATAAAACTCCCAGCATTCATTAACATTGCACTTCCTGGTGGCACCAATGTGGCTGTCTACAATGGTCCTTTTTTTGTAAAATCTGTGATGCTGGTTTTGAGGTCAGAAGTGGTTTTGTTGAAGTTCAAGTTTTCAGCTAAAAGACTGAAATTTGTAGATGCTTCAGTGTCCAATTTCTGTTTCTTGGTTCCAGGTGCCTTCTGTTTGTCCATTTCCTTTTTCCTCTTTCTAAGTGCTTCTTTTATAGGCACTTCCTCCAGTTCCTCCTCCTCCTCCTCCTCTTCTTCCTCCTTGTCATCCTCGTCTTCATTTTCCTCCTCCTCATCTTCCACATCACCTTCCTCCTCCTCCTCTGTTTCCTTGGCCTTCCCAGGTTTCCGTTGCAGCTTTCATGGCAGCAGCCTTCCCTTTGCCAGTTGTGGTGTTCATGGCTCCTTCTTCAGAGTCATCCTCATCTTCTTTATCCTCATCACTGTCCTCCTCCTCCTCTTCCTCATCCTTAGAATCTTCTTTGGTGGGAGCTGCTCCCATCTTTGTGGCTTTGGGAAGCTCAAATTCTTCAACCTCCTCATCTTCACTGTCCTCTTCTTCAGACCCACTGTCCTCCTTCTTGTCGTTCTTTATATTTTTTGCTCCTTTGGTTGGGGACATTGCCACTTTTGCCAGGGTGGTGGCTGGCTTAGCTGGAGTGGTTCCCTTCTCGCCTGGCATTATGGAAGCTTTGGAGGGGGTGGTCATCTTCTTACCAGGAGTCACAGCTGCTTTCTTGGCAGGCATGGTGGCAGCAACAGCTTTTCTGGTTGGTGGCAACTTCTTTGCTGGTGTGGCCACAGCCTTTTTGCCCTTCCTCTGAGGGACTACAATCTCTTCTCCGCTGCTTTCCTCATCTTCTGACATATCCTCAGATTCACTGTATTCTATCTCCTTTGAAGGAGGGGCCATTTTCTGTTGCTCACCTTGATTTTTAGCAGCATTCCATAGCTTCATCATGGTGCCAGGACATGACTAGGGCATGGAGTTATTGCTTCTTCTTTTTCTTTATATGATGTTAATACATTATTTCTTTCATTAAGTATTTTATTTTCTTCAGTTGTAGGTAAAAACAATTTTAAACATCTGCTATAAAACCTTAAATTCCAAATTCTATCTCTTCCTCCCTCTCATGAAGGAGGCAAAGAATTCAATATAGGTGATACATATGTAGTCATGCAAAACCTATCCATAATTGTCATGTTGTGAAAGAAAACAGACAAAAAAACTCAAGAAAAATAAAGTTTAAAAAGTATGCTTCAATCTATGTTCAGGTACCACCAATTCTTTCTCTAGGGATGGATAGCATTTTTCCTCAGAAATACTTCAGAGTTGTCTTGGATCAAAGTATTGTTGAGAATAGCTAAATCATTCACAGCTGATCATCTTACAATATGGCTATTACTTTGTATACTGTACATTTCACTTTGCATCAGTCCTGCAAGTCTTTCCAGGTTTTTCTGAGAGTATCCTGCTCATCATTTCTTATAGTACAATAGTATTTCATCATAACCACATACCACAATTTGTTCAAGCCATTCCCCAATTAATGGGCATGACCTCAATTTAAAATTATTTGCTCCCAGAAAAGAGTTGCTATAAATATTTTTATACATATAGATCTTTTTCCTTTTTGTTTTGTATCGCTTTTGGGGTACATATCTAGTGGTATTGCTAGATCAAAGGGCATACATAGTTTTATAGCCATTTCAATATAGTTCCAAATTGCTCTACAGGATGGTTGAATCAGTTCACAGCTCCACCAATAGTGCATTAATGTCTCATTTTTCCCACTTCTCTTCCAACATCTGTCATTTGCCTTTCCTGCCCCATTAGTTAATCTAATAGGCATGAGGTAGTACCTTGGAATTATTTTAATTTGAATTTCTCCAATCAATTGTTTTATTGCTTCTTGGTGTCTCATGGAGTTATTGACTTTCACTTGCCCAATTCAAATTTTTAAAGAATTATTTTCTTCCCTGAGTTTTTATATCTTCTTTTCAATTTGTCAAATTCTACTTTTTTAAGGAGTTCTTTTCTTCAGTGAATTTTTGTCCACCTTTTTTTCATTTGGACAATTCTGCTTTTTAAGTGATTCTTCTCTTCATTGGATTTTTGTTCCTTTTTTACCTATTCTGTTTTTTAAGGTGTTATTTTCTTCTGTATTTTTTGCCCTCTTTTTAAAAATTATTTTCTTGTACCACTGTCATTTCTTTTCTCAATTATTCTTCTACCTCTCATATTTTATTTTTCTAATCCTTTTTGAGCTTTTCCAGGAACTGAAACCAATTCAGATTTTTCTTTGAGTCTTTGAATATATCAGTTTTGATTTTGTTGTCTTCTGAGTTTGTATTTTCATTTTCCTGGTTACCATAGTAATTTTCTATGATCAGGATCTTTGTTGTTGTTTGATCATTTTCCCAGCATATTTTTTTTTTATTTTTAGCTTTATATTAAAGTTGGGCTCTCCTCCCAGGGTGGGTTGGGCACCATCCCAAGCTTCAGATGTTTTGTGCATCTGTTTTCAGAACTACTTCTGGGGGTCTGTAAGCTTTTAGTTCTTCTGAAATGGTATCATCTAAAGAGAGGTGTGTTTACTATTATCATGGTCTGTGCTCTGGACTTTGAGCAACCACAAGCTTTTTTTTCTACCTTGAGACTCTGACCAGGGTCCCCATTACCCTGAAATAGCAAGCTCTTGTGTGCTAGGGCTCCTCTTTACCCTGAGACTGAGACCCAGAACTACAACCCAATTCTCAATATGGTAAAAGAAATAGAATCTTGCGCCCAGTGACAGGAAAGGAATCCTTATAATCTTCTGACCCTTTTACCATCTATCTCCTAAGAGTTCTAGAAGCAGTTGTTGCCTGTCACTGGTTCAGTCACCCCAAGGCCTAATGCTGATTTCCTCTGGCATAGCCTGTACTGGCTCAGCCTATGCTACAATGTGTTCCACTCTCACCCCACTATACCTACCTCTTCTGCTGACCTTCTAACTTGTCTTGGGCTGGAAAATTATTCCAGCTTTTCCTTTTGTGGCTTCTGTCATTCCAAAATTTATTTGGAGGCATTATTTAAAGTTGTTTGGAGGAGAATCTGGAAGACCTCATCTAAGCTTCCCCATCTTTTGTTCTTCATCTTGGCTCTGCCCAAGTGTTTATTATCATAACACTTTTAAAGCTCAAGCTTATATCAGGACCACAACCTTGACTTTGAGTTAAACCATTTCTGTAACTTTTTGTAAAGAGGTCTAAGAGAGAAATCAGACTATCATAGGTTGCTTGGAAGAAGTGGAATCAAGGCCAACATCACTTAAGGTTGTAGATAGTATAGCCCTTACTACTTGCATAGACCAGTGGAGCTTGTGGGAGAAGATTAAAACATTTAAAGTACCCTAGTGTTTCTCAATTCCTTTGAGAGATAGAAACAGGGACCTTGAGAGACTTATTTCAGTCATGTGGTTTGATGAGAGCTAAAAAATGGGTCTCTAACTATAAGTTAAATAACAGTTGAACTGGGAGAAAATTAGAGAATAACACAGGTAACAGAAGAATTTTAGAAAATTTTTCAAAGTGTAACCGAATTCATCCTTGTCCTCTGCAACTGTTGGTGCAGCTTGGTGTAGAGAATTAACTTGGTAGCTCCTGGATAAGAGAAATGGCAATGGAGAGGATAGAGGGTGGAACCAAGATGGTGGAGAGAAGGCAGTAAGTTGCCTGAGCTCTCCCCAGTTTCCCTCAGAAACATTAAATCAGGTATCTAACAGAATTCTGGTTCTTCCAGGAGCCAAAATTGTAAAGCAAGCAGTGGATTCTTGTCATTCTTCCATATTCATCTCCAGAAAAGCCATGAAATAGCACCCCAGAACAAATCCTGGAACAGTGGATCCAGAAAAAAAGACAAAGCAGAGCATCTCCTAGCCTAGGAAACTTGCAGGATCAGCAAAAAAGGTCCTTCTAATCCAGGTGAAAACATAGCACATTCCAGGACAGGGAGCCTCCCAGAATGCCAGCAAAAAGACCCACCTCAGCAAACTAGCATGAGATCCTGAGCCCCAGGGTGGTGGAGCAGGCAAACTACAATACCAGGACCCCCTACATGCATAGCCAGGGGAACTGGCAGACCCCATCTCTGAGAACCACCATGTTCTCCAGCACAGCCCAGGGCAGACAGGCATCATACAACTGTTGAACCTCCCCATGTTCCTGCACAGTCCAGGGTGGGCAGGCATCCTTCTGTGATCAAGCCTCTAAGTCTGAAAGCAGATTGAAACACACTATTTTCATGGGGTTTTTTGTTTGTTTTGTTTGTGCCTTTTCCTTTTCTTCTGTTTTTTTTCTTTCATAACGTGACTAATATGGAAATGTTTACATGATTGCACATGTATAATATATATCAGATTGCTTGTTGTCTTGGTGAGGGGTGATGGGAGGGAGGGAGAAAAAAAATTGAAACTCAAAATCATAAAAAAATGAATGCTGAAAACCATCTTTGTACATAATTGAATAAAATACTATGAGAGAGAGAGAGAGGGAGAGAGAGAGAGAGAGAGAGAGAGAGAGAGAGAGAGAGAGAGAGAGAGAGAGAGAGAGAGGAAAGGCAACATAGAGCTTTACAGACTGTGGCTGAGATAAGTGACCCAGAAAGCAGAAGATATCTTCCTAACTGACTTAGAGAGCTGAAGAAAGCTAAAAATGCTGATAGAGGATAGCTTCCTCTTTCAGAGAAAAGTCTGACTAATCACTACTGCTCTGATAGATAAGGTAGAGATTTACAGGGGTCAGTGAAAATAACAATTGCCTGAAGACCATAATGGAGGCATAGAGGTGGGGGGCGGGGAACCCAACCCAACAGTATAGGCCAGAAAAGCTGTAGGTCTTTCTCTGCTGAGGAGATATTTATTCACACACATTTCCCCTCTCTTCCATGCCCTCCTCCAATAAATGGTGGTATGTCTGGAATATATAGTTAACAGATGAGCTAAAGAAAAGATGTGATGTCTGTTGGGAGTAGCAGATATCCCCAGGGAGGAGCAGCTGCGTCAAAAGGCCTGTTGAGAATCAGTGTAGTACAAAAACAGGTTAAAAATGCAGAAATGTATTTGAAGGGAGACATGGAAGAGCAAGTCTTGGTGGGAGCTGATCTTGCAAAGATCAATGCTATGTTTTTTTACAATTATCATCAGTTCAACAATGTCAAATGTATAAGTTGCCTCTCCAAGCCTTTGCCCTGTTAACACATGTTCTCTGAAAGTGTATCTCCTTATATCAATGTCCTAGATTTTAGGTTTCCCATATGTGGATATTCCACACATAATCCTTTTAAAGGTCCATTCTTCCTTAGAAGTGAATATGTGTTTGTGAGAGGATGACTTAAAAGTTAAGAGAAAGAAAGCTGGTGTTATTGTATATTTCTATTTTTAAATGTCTTTTTGTGATCAATTGTGAATTTTATGACTAATTGACAAAAAGTAAAACAGATATAGGGGCTCGTGATAGAGTAAATTCTAGTGGATTGGAGTGGAGGTAGCTATGTGGCACAGTGCAAGAGCTAGAGTCAGGAAAACATGAGTTCAAATCTGCTTTCAGACACTTACTAGCAGTCTGATCCTGGACAAGAGAGTTAATTTCTGTTTGTCTCAGCTTTCTCAGCTGCAAAATCAGATAACAGCACCTACCTGGCAGGATTGTTTTGAGGATCAAATGAGATAATATTTGTAAAACACTTAGCTTGGTATCTGAAACATTTTATATCAATACTTATACCCCTCCCTTATCCTTCTTATGCACAAAACATCTAGACCAGGGGCTACTCACTTGGGAACCCAAAAGAGAGGATATCTATGAATTACACATTTTTTCCCAAATCTCAAAACTATCTATTAAAAAGATTTGCTTCAGGGAAAAATGAACTAACCTAGAAGTAGCATGTAATAATGAAAATGCACAACTGGGAGACCTGAGTTCTAGGCACAGCTTTACTAACAATTAATCATGTGATCTTGTTTGCTGTTTTTGTTTGTTTTTTCTTAGAGTATAATGAATTGACCTAGAAATAGCATAGTGTAGTAGAAAGAGCATTGAACTCAGTGTTACAAAGAGGAGTTCAAATCCCGGCTCTTCCACTTACTACCTGTCTGACATTGGATAAATGACCTCACCTCTCTAGTCTTTAGTTCCTTCATATATAAAATGAGATGCTTAGACTGGGTGAACTTTAATTCTCTATTTAAATCTATGATCTACTGACATAGATGCAACATGGTATTTTCTAAGTACTGAACTAATAGGTAGAAGACTTAACTTCAAGTCTTATCTTTGCTGTTGACTGTAACTGGGAAACAGAATAAATCCTTTAACTTCTTGGAGTCTCATTTCCTAGTTTATATAATTATAATCCTTCTGCTACTGACTTACAAGGAAAGCACCTTGTAAATTTTTGAAAGAATTTTTTTTGCAATTATCAAGCATTTGTTTTTTTTCTTTTCAATCTAGAAAGAAAGGAAGGAAGGCAGGGAAAAAGAAAAAAGGGAGGAAAAGGAGGAATGAAGAAGGAGGAGGAGGAGGAGGAGGAGGAGAAGGAGAAGGAGGAGAAGGAGAAGGAGAAGGAGAAGGAGAAGGAGAAGGAGAAGGAGAAGGAGAAGGAGAAGGAGAAGGAGGAGGAGAAGGAGGAGGAGGAAGAGGAGAAGACTTGTCTTATAGAAACATAGAATAAAGAAATCCCCACATTGGCCAAATCAATAATGTGTTTCTTATTCTTCATTTTCTTTCTGAGGTAGGCAATGTTCTTCATCATCAGTCCTCTGGAATCATGGTTGATCATTGCACTGATCAGAATTTTTATGTCTTAGAGGCTCAGAAGCTACGCAGCAGGCAGAGAGAGGCCCAGATGCCTTGGCGCCCAGACAGAGGACCAGATGGTGAAGCACACAGACAGAGGCCCAGACGCCTCAGGGTGCACACAGAGGGCTGGATGCCATGGCACTCAGACAGAGGCCTGGACAAGGCCTGATCAATGTGGTGGCAAGCTGAGCCACCAACCACGAGGGCCACTGCCAGGCTTATCACAGTAGGGCTGGGATTGGACAGAGCAGGGTAAGAGTCAAATGCAAGGCCTCTGGCAGGGGCAGCAGCTATTCCTGTGACTACAGGTCCACAGCCCAGAAATTTAAAAAGCCCATATCTGAACTTCAAGGGACCAGGATGGCAGAGAGAACCCCAGATGCTCTAATAACCTCCTCTGACCCTGAAAACATAGTAATTATTGCCCCAGGCCAAAACCTTAAACAGTAAAGGCTTGGGAACCCTAGAGGAAGGGCATGGCTAGGACCCTGCCTCATAATGGGTGAAAAGCAGACTACAAAGACAAAGACCCTGGCGTGCTACTATCCTGAGAGGGAGGAACAAAATTCAGAGGGAGACAGTGTTGATTCCACACCCACAGTTTAAGCCTCAACAGGGAACTAACTGGTCACAATCAGAGAAAGCATTCTTAGATGAGCTCAAAAGGAACTTTTAAAACCAAACTAGAGATATAGAAGATAAAATGAATAACTCTTTTACAATCAAAATTGCAAACTTAGAAAAACATTACAATGAAGAAAACAGCTCCTTAAAAAGAAAAATGTGTGATATGGAAAAGGAGCTCCAAAAACTAACAAAAGAAAATACTTTGTTAAAAGCTAGAATCAACCAAACTGAAGTGAATAACTCTATGAGGAACCAAGAATTAGTCAAACAAAACATCAAGAATGAAAAATTAGAAAAAGAGGTAAAATATCTCAAAGGAAAAATAACTGATCTAGAAAATGGTTTCAGGAGAGATAATCTGAAAATCACAGGCCTACTAAAATCATGATGAAAAAATGAGCCTGCACAACATCTTCCAAGAGCTCCTCAAGGAAAATTGCCCTGAGATACTAGAATCAGAGAGTAAACTAGAAATCGAGAGAATCTACCAGTCACCTCCTGAAAGAGATCCCAAATTGAAAAGTTGGTGAAATGTTGTGACCTAACTCCAGAACTACCAGGAAAGGAGAAAATACTAGAAGTGGCCAGAAAGAAATAATTCAAATATCCTCATGGAACCACATTGAGGATCACACAGGATCTGGCAGCCTCTATCCTGAAAGATCAGAGGAAGTGGAATACAAATTTTTCAAAGCAAAAGAGCTTGGGTTAAAACCAAAGATCACCTACATAGCAAAACTGAACATATTCTTCCAGGGAAGGAGATGGCCATTCAATGATATAACAGATTTCCAGACCTTCCTGATGAAAAAGGCAGAGCTCAATGGAAAATTCAACCTCCAATTATGAGATGCAAGAGATACATAGAAAGGTAAACAAGGAAAACACACACAAGCACACCCTGTTATTTAATAAGTGCAAACTGTTTATAGACAAGTAGAGGGCATGGGTATAAATTACACAAAATGATAGTAAAAAAGAACCTTATTAAGGGCTACAAAGGGACTGCAATGGAAGAAGAGGAAAGAATGAAGCAGAAAAGGGTAAATTATGCCACACAAAGAGGCATAAAAGCAATATAGCAGAGGGAAAGAAGGGAGGGAGATGAGCATTATATGAGCTTTTCCCTCATTGGTTCTAGTGCAAGGAGGAAATAACACAACCAGTTAAGCATAGGACTCTATGAAGAAGAGACACAAAATGTATCATAATAGAGGGAAAGAGGGGAGGGATAGGAGCTTTGCATGAGATCTCTTCCTGTCACACTTGGTTTGAAGAAGAAATAATATACTACATTAGTATAAAAATATCCTACAGGCAGTAGAAGGGGGAAAGGGCCATGAAATGGGGGGGTAGTTAGAAGGAAGGGAAGAAGTAAGGGGGAAGGGGAGAAAAATAAAGGGGAGCTGATAAGAAGGGAATAATTAGGGAGGTGGTGATTAAAAGAAAATCTCTTAAGGAGGAGAAGGGAGAAGGGGAGAAAAATATAAGCATAAACAGGGTAGGGAATAGGATGAAGGGAAAGAGACAGTAATCATAACTGTGAATGTGAATGGAATGAACTCTCCCATAAAACAGAGATGAATAGCAGAATGGATGAAAAAACCATAATCCTACAATATGCTGTTTACAAGAAACACGTCTGAAACAGAGGGATACACACAGGGTAAAGGTAAAAGGCTGGAGTAAGATATATCATGCTTCAGCAAAAGTAAAAAAAAAGCAGGGGTAACAATCCTTATCTCAGATAAAGCAAAAGCAAAAATTGATCTTATTAAAAGAAATAAGGAAGGAAACTATATCCTAATAAAAAGCACCATCGAGAATGAAGCAATATCATTACTAAACATATATGCACCAAGTGGTATAGCATCCAAATTCCTAGAGGAGAAGGTAAGAGAATTAGAGGAAGAAATAGATAGCAAAACTATACTAGTGGGGGACCTTAATCTCCCCCTCTCTGAACTTGATAAATCCAACCTCAAAATAAACAAGAAAAAAGTTAAGGAGGTGAATAGAATTTTAGAGAGGGTGGGTATGATAGATCATTGGAGAAAATTGAATGGGGATAAAAAAAGAATATATCTTCTTCTCAGTGGTACATGGCACATACGCAAAAATCAACCATATACTAGGACATAAAAACCTCACAATTCAGTGCAGAAAGTCATATCTAACTAATTGGAAAAATATAAATTGCTCATGGCTGGGTCGAGCTAATATAATAAAAATGACAATTTTATCTAACTTAAATTACATAGTGCCATACCAATCAATTTATCAAAAAATTACTTTATAGGGGCAGCTAGATGGTGCAGTGAGTAGAGTGCTGACCCTGGAGTTAGAAGGACCTGAGTTCAGATCCGGCCTCAGACACTTAACCCACACAAACAAACAAACAAACAAACAAACAAACAAAAACTAGCTGTGTGACCTTGGGCAAGTTACTTCACCCCAATTGCCCTCCAAAGAGCAGAAAAAAAAATTACTTTATAGAACTAGAAAAGATAGTAACAAAATTCATTTGGAAGACCAAAAGTTCCAGAATATCAAGGGGATTAATAAAAAGAAATATTAGGGAAGGTGGCCTAGGTATATGAGATTTTAATCTGTATTATAAAGCAGCAGTCATCAAAACTATTTGGTACTGGCTGAGGAATAGAGCAGTGGATCAATGGGTACATGAGACTCATCAGTCAATGACTAAAATAATCTACTCTTTAATAAACTCAAAGACCCCAGTTTGGGGGATAAGAACTCACTATTTGACAAAAACTGCTGGGAAAACTGGAATATATTATGGCAGAAACTGGGCATAGACCACTATCTAACACTGATACCAAAATTAAGTCTAAATGGGTGCATGATCTAGGTATAAAGCATGATACTGTAAACAATCTGGGAAAGCAAGGAATAGTTTACCTGTCAGATTTATGGAGAGGAAAAGACTTCATAACCAAACAAGAATTAGAGAACATTATAAAATGCAAAATGGATAACTTTCATTAAATGAAATTGAAAAGCCTCTGTACAAAAAAAGCCAATGTAACCAAGATTAAGAGGGAAGTGGGAAATTGAGAAAGAATTTTTACAACCAAAGTCTCTGACAAAGGCCTAATTACTAAAATATACAGCCAAATCCATAAGCATACAAGTCATTCCCCAATTGATAAATGGTCAAAGGATATGAACAGACAGTTCTTAGAGGAAGAAATTAAAGATATCTATAAGCAAATGAAAAAATGCTCTAAATCAGTATTGATTAGAGAAATACAAATCAAAACAACTCTGAGGTACCACATCTCTCCAGTCAGATTGGCTAAGATGACAAAACAGGAATGTGATAAATGCTGGAGAGGATGTGGAAAAATTGTTACACTAATACATTGCTGGTTGAGTTGTGAACTGATCTAACTATTCTGGAGAATAATCTGGAACTATGCCCAAATGGGTTTATAAGTAATTTCATATCCTTTGACCCAGGAATACCACTTCTAGGGTTGTATCCCAAAGAGATCATAGAAGTGGGAGGAAGACCCATAGGTACAAAAATATTTATAGCAGCTCTTTTTGTGGTGGCAAAGAATTGGAAATTAAGGGGATGCCCATCAATTGGGGAATGGCTAAACAAGTCATACTATATGAATGTAATGGAATACTATTGTGCCATAAGAAAAGAAGAGCAGATGGATTTCATATTTACCTGGAGAGGCGTATGCAAACTGATGCTGAGTGAGAAGAGTAGAACCAGAAAAAATTTATACACAATTACAGATACAACGTATGTGTGATGACCATCTTTGATAGACCGGATTCTTTTCAGAAATGCAGGGCTATAAGTAAATTCCAAAGGACTCATGATGGAGAGAGATGTCTACATTCAGAGAAAGAACTAGAAAGAACAGAGTTTAAATGCAGAGTGAGCAAATCACCTGCTCTCCTGTAAACTCAAAGTAAACTAACAAATTAATAAAGACCAAAAAAAGCAAAAGAAAAATCACACAAAATAAAGAATTTTTGTGTCTTTCTGAATTGTTTCTTTTTTGTAATATTGATATTATAATGTAAATCATTGTCTAGGTTCTGTTTACTTCAGTCTGTATTTGTCCATGAATCTTTCCAGGTCTCTCTGAATCTATTTTTTCATTTCTTTCTTTTTTTTTTTTGCTTTAAATTTCCTTTTATTTAATCCAATTTAGTATACAATTAACGTTTTCCACCAACTCGGGGTGCAGAAACTTTCACAGGCTTCACAATTTTTTGTTTAGGTGCTGCCTTTGTAGGAGCCTTAGCAGCAGATGCAGCTGTCTTCTTAGTTGCTTGCTTAGCCTTTTTTGCTTCCTTGGCAGCCCTGATGGCTTGTTCTCGTTGGGCCATTCGAACTTCAGGTTTCTGGTTCCTCTCGGCCATTATATCAGCAAGAGAAGCCCCAGTGATGGCCCTTTGGAATTTAACAGCCCGGCGAGTTCTTTTCTTTTGAATCTCTTCCGACTGGCCCTTCTTGTGCTTTCTTCTATACAGGACAGTCCAATTGATCTGTCGGGGGTTCCTCTTTGAAAGGAATGCAGACTCGCATTTTGCATTCAAAAATTGGAAAACCTTCCCGTCCGTGCGGGCGTAGCGCCTCCCATGACCCGGGTAGCTCTTGTACCCGCTGAAGCTGCAAAGCTCGAACTTCATGGCTGCAAGCGTGAGGAAGATGGAGAAGAGAAAGCTATTTTTTCATTTCTTACAACACAATCACATTCTCTATTACATTTACATAGTATAGTATGACATATACCTGTGAAGCTGAAAAAATTGCTTCAAAAGATTCTGTAACTTCATTGGTTTGGCTGCTCTCTTTAACAACATAGATTGTAACCTCTCCATTTCTTAGTGCATAGTTTTATGAGTTGTCAAGGCCAAAAAATTTGTGATGGCCAGCCTTCTGATCTGAACACAATAAAAATTTAATTATTGACAGAAATCCAACCCATTGTTACAAAAAATGTAAATTTTTTTAAATGAAATACCAAAATACCTCTAATGATCATAATTATTTCCATTATTCTTTGGCATTAAACCAAACATGATATGGTTGTTAATAGTCAAAAGAGAAAATATAGTTTGTGAAAGATAAAGAAGAAAACTCTTTTGAGTAGTTTAGGTCATAAGGCCACTGACCTAAGGGCATTATTAATTCATTTGTTGGAATTAAAATGAGGCCCATTCATTTAAAATGCTAATCTCTCATGCATTAAATGCCTGTATCCATAATCAATACAGGACTGCCACTTTCCTCAAACAAGGAGGAGCTTTCAAAGGATTGGGCAGCAACTGTGGCTACAACTGAGGAACAGATTGTCAAAAATAGAAGCGCAGTCAGCTGTTTGTGCTCCATATGGGGTTTTGAAACTGGAGCATATGTTGGTGTTTGGGATTCAGTCAGCCTACAGCAATATGGCAGAATTCCGGCTCTGGGCTTCAATGAAAAAGAGGCTGCTATCATTGTTTACACAGGTAGAGCCAGAAGAATTGAACGCTCTTTCAAACGTCAGCCATCTATTCCTTTATCCTTCCCCTAAAAGCAAAAGGGGAATGGCAGCAATGAAGTTGGTGCCAAAGGATTCAATTTTATTTCATGAAGTTCCCTGATAACTTCTGGTCATTTCTACTACTTTCCCCATCTCTAACTCTTCCACACCTCATTTTTCTCCTCTTTTCCACGTTTTTTACCCTTTCCACAAAATAAAGTTAACTCTACTTTGAAAATATATTTGGAAAACAACACTGCCTACCAGATTTTCTTCTCCATATCAGAGAGTAGCAATAACCTGGGGTTCTCAAAGGTCATGTTAAAGTTCTGACAAGCTCTGTAAATTTCTACCAAGTTGGAAAGGCTTTGAAGATGGGCCTGGTTCAGATTCTGTTTCTGTCATATAAGGAAAAGAATCCACATCTGCAAAAATGCTCATTGACAGAGTTACCAGGTGATGATTTATTTTTCATCTATAGCAAATCATGAAATTCTTTACTCAGGTAAAGAAGGGATTTTAATTTTTGTTGGTAAAGGGATTTGTTAAGCTATTGAAGAATGCTTGAAGTCCTATAATATGAGCAAATGCCTAGAGGATCCATTTGTTATTCTGGATTCTCTTTTGTCTAGAGGCCATGTGGCATAGAAGAAAGACCACTGAATCCAATAATAATGATATCATTACCACCCACAACAACAAAAATAACTGGTACCTATGTAGCATTTCGGGCAGCTAGTGACACAGTGGATAGAGTGCTGGACCTAAAGTCAGGAAGACTTACAGAGTCTTACAGAGTTTGAATCTGGCCTCAGACACTTACTAGTTATGTGACCTTGGGCAAGTCACTTAACCCTGTCTGCCTCAGTTCCTTATCTATGCAAATGACCTGGAGAAGGAAATAGCAAAGCACTGTAGCATCTTTGCAGGAAACCCCCAAAAGGAGTAATAAAGAGTTGGACACAACTAAAAAAATTTTTTTAAATGACAACAAAATACAGCATGTTAAGGTTTGCAAAGCACTTTACATATCTTACTTATATCATCTTTAACTAGAAGAGACTGTTACTAATTCCACTTGATGCATCCTGTGACACTGGTACCCACATTTGGTCAAGTTCCTTAACTTCTCAGAGTATCATGCTTTTTTCTTTTTTTTTTTTTAAAGCAATTGGGGTTAAGTAACTTGCCCAAGGTTACACAGCCAGTTTTTTTGTGTGGGTAAGTATCTGAGGTGGAACCGCTCCAGGGTCCTTCCAACTCCTGGGCTGGCACTCTTACTCACTGTGCCACCTATCCGCCCCATAGCATGCTTTTTTTTCATCTTCAGAAGTAGGGTATTAAACTAGATCATTCTTATTCCAAAATTCTATGATTTTCCTTTTAAACACTAGCTCCTTGAGGAGGGAGATGTTAATTTTTCTATGTGCTAACTATAATACTGGAATTTATTTGAATTCAACAGTGAATTTCAACACTGGCCAAAGTACTTAACAAAATTCAAAAGCATTAATTAGGCATCTACTCTGTGCAAGATGCTATGCTAAGTTTAGGGGTAAATAGATAAATAAGGCCTAGTTCCTGTCTTCAAGGACCTTATGCAGGAAATAAGATGTACATAAATAAACATATGGAGCAGACTGTGAAAAGTGCTATCAGATAAGAATGTGCAAAGTGCTAGGGGAGCACAGGAAAGGGAAAAAATAACTTCCGTTTGGTGAGATCAGGGAAGACTTTGCAAAAATAGATGGAGATGAAGGGAGATTATTTCAGACATATAGAAGCAATAAAAGTGGGATGGTATCAAGGAAGAGGGATGGCATTTTGGTACAAAAAATAGCATGAATAAAGATATACAAGCACAAGATCATGAGACCTCCAAAGATCACAGTATAGAAGACTTAACCCATTCAATTTGTAACAGATGATTAGTGAGCATATGAGTGCAAACATGGCTAGTGATAACCATGCTTCTCATTCCTCATTCCACTGTGGACATCAGCCCTGCCAAATGCCATGTCATCCAATCTTCACCTCCCAATACCTTCCACCACCTCATCTGTGGTAGGTAATAGGTATTGGACCCATAAGTTCTACTACCAATTCAGTTCTAGACCTTCTCTGTACTGAGAGGGTATGACTTG
The DNA here is from genome assembly GCA_011680675.1 of Gymnobelideus leadbeateri. Taxonomy (NCBI): domain Eukaryota; kingdom Metazoa; phylum Chordata; class Mammalia; order Diprotodontia; family Petauridae; genus Gymnobelideus; species Gymnobelideus leadbeateri. The sequence continues at coordinate 123,848 of WOXC01005851.1, read as the reverse complement.
CCCAGGGTCACACAGCTAATATGCATCAAAAGTAGGACTTGAACTTAGGTCTTACAAGGCAAGCACTCTATCTACTATCCTACAATCCTTTTTCTGAAAGATATAAAGAAATCAATACTGCCATTACTACTTCTAGAAATAGTGTGTGTGGGTATAAGTGTGTGTGTGTGTGTGTGTGTGTGCAAGTGTGTGTGTGTGTATGTGCATAAGAGAGAGAGAGAGAGAGACAGAGGGAGGGAGAGAGAAAGTGAGAAGGAGAGAGAGAAAGAGAGAGAAAGTATCAAATCCTGCTTATCTATCACCAAGTATTTATTAAGCACCTGTTATGTTCTTGGCCCTGTACTAGTTGCTGGGGATCCAATTCAACATGAGAGAGTATCTGCCCTGTTGGAGGTTACATTCCAAAAGTGTGATAAGAAGAAGGAAGGAAACAAGCATTTATTAAGTGATTACTATGGGCCAGACACAATGATAAGCACTACATAAATATGAACTCATTCAATCCTCACAATATGCCTGGGAAGGATATGCTGTTATTATCTCCATTATACAGGTGAGGAAGACAGAGGTTGAGTGTCTTGCGCAGGGTCACAAAGCTACTGAGTATCTGAGGCTGGATTTGAACTCAGGTCTTCCTGGCTCTAGGTCCAGCATTTTATCCAGTGCATCACCTAGATATAAGTCAATGGGAGTCAAACAAAGAAGTTTTAATATAGGCAGACAGATACAGGGTATGCGACAGAGCCCTAGGGTAGTACACTATCATTTATTTTGATGTTGTTTGGTACCAACGCTTCACCCCACTCATAAAATCTCCCTGTATAGAATTGTAATTGCTCTATTCCATCGTACTTGTTTCTAGATGAACGCTTGGCTTTCTCTTTGGCTCTTAGCATGTATCTTAAAGGTAGATACTGGCTTTGGTATCATAAAAGTTTCACTACTCAAGTGGCAGGGTGACATAGCAGAATGTATTATGACCTGGGGTCAGATCCTTCTTCTACCAACTATAACATATATATATATATGTATGTATGTATGTATGTATGTGTATATATATGTACGTATGTATGTGTATATATATAAATGAGCAAATAAGTTGAACAAGTAACTTAATTACCACTCTGGGTCTCAATTTCTTCTTTTATTTTTTTTTACCAAATGAGAGGGCTGTGTCACACGACCTCTGAGGTCTCTTTTGGCTCAAAATCTATGGTTCTGTGATTGTGATACCCAGCGTCAAACACGGGGTTCAGCAAGTATTTGTAGCTGAAACTGAAGTAAAAGTAACAGATCACTTCAATCTCCATTTTAGTGACTATTTAGTGACCAACTCAACTAGTCAATCCATCAATAAATTGATAAATATTTATTGACCACTATGTGACAGGCACTATGCTAGGGATACAAAAGAAGGCAAAAGACAGTCTATGTCCTCAAGGAGTTTACAGTCCAATGCAGGGGATGGGGGAGAGACAACATGTAAAAAAATATACACTAAGTAAATTATACACAGGATAAATAGGAAAGAATTTACAGAGGTAATTAGGAAAGGTTGGGACATGCTTCCTACAAAAAATAAGATTTTAGTTGAGACTTAAAGGATGCCACAGAAATCAATAAGTCTAGTCAAGGAGAGAGAGCATTCCAGGCATGGGGAACAGCAAGAAAAAAATGCACAGAACTGGGGTGGCTAGGTGGCGCAGTGAATAGAGCGCCGGCCCTGGAATCAGAAGGCCCTGAGTTCGGAGCCGGCCTCTGACACTTAATCCGCACAAACAAAAACCTAGCCGTGTAACCTTGGGCAAGTTACTTAACCCCAATTGCCCTAAAGGGGCGGCTAGGTGGCGCAGTGAGTAAGAGCGCCGGCCTCTGAGTTTGGATGACCCGAGATCAGATCCGGCCTCAGAAAATGAGCACCCACGCATAAATCAAATGACTAGCCGTGTAACCTTGAGCAAGTTACTTAACCCCAATTGCTTTAAAAAAAAAAAATGCACAGAACCTAGAGATGGAGTGTCTTGCTCATAGAAGAGTCTGAAGACATGTGTCACTGGATAAAAGAGTATATGTTGGGGGGTTAGGTCTCCACAAGAGCAGGTAATGAGCAGCACAGCCAGATTTCAATGGCTTCTCATAGAAATACTAATGAGTTGTATAATGGTGGAGAGATGTCATCAAAAGAAGAAATGAGGTACATTATAGAAAGGTGGATGAAGGATTGGTGTGTTTCTAAACAAAGATTTGAAATTCTTTCTCTTTTAAAATACAAACCTTCTGGGGTGGCTAGGTAGTACAGTGAATAGAGCACTGGCCCTGGAGTCAGGGGGACCTGAGTTCAAATCCAGCCTCAGACACTTAACATAAAAAACTAGCCTTGTGACATTGGGCAAGTCACTTAACCTCAATTACCCCAATCCCCCCTCCAAAAAGCAAAAAATAAATAAAATAAAAATAAATAAAATACAAACCTTCAAAATGAGCATCCTTTGCCTGATATCCTTGATTTTTTTTTCAATTTTGAAAACTTTCAATATTATTTGGTTTCCTTTGTAATCTTACATACTTTACTTTATGCTTAAATCTGTAAATTCATTATTCTGAGAAGCGCGCCATAGCTTTCATCCATCAGACTGCCAAAGCAGCCCATGACACAAGAAAGGTTATAAACCTTGATGATACAGTACTTGGGCAATAGAGTCATGGGAGTCAGAAGACCTGTTTTTGCCCCCTGGCTTTGCTGCTCACTAGCTTCATTACCCTGGGTAAGTCACTTTCCCTCTCTGACATTTTTCCTTCTATGTAGAGTGAAGAATTTGGACTACCCATTCTAAATGTTCCAATTTATAATGATAATAATATAATAACTTATAGTGATTATAAATGTATAATTTATTATGATTTATATTTCTGTCTAAATTAATAAAATATTATGGTTTCTGTGAGAATCATCCCCATTTATCTGTTGTGTGCCAACATCCATTTCTTTGGGTTGTTTGACTATGGTGTTCATAGACTATGGAAACTCAAAGCCTGCTAGAGAATGTCAACATTCAAAAACTTTTAAGGGCGTCCTTTCACCACATTTAGGTCCACCCCCCTTTCATCTGGGCTGTTCACACAAATAGCGATTGTGTCAAATTGGCAAATATATTTATTCCTGTGGCTGTGCTATGGTAACTAAATGGGTGAGGGTAAGTGACAGGAGGAGCTAAAGGAACAAATGTTAGCATATTCCTGAATTTTCTTATTAACAGTATTTTTATAGCCTTTCATGCCAAAACCACATCTAAACTATTCCCTTCTCCCTAATGTACCTAGAATATACCTTCACTCTGAAGTTTTCCATGGGTCATGAACTATTTATAGCATATATTTGGGGCATGTAACTCATCTAATGGATGATAAAAACGAAAATGGTGCCTGATGCTAACACTGCAGTTTTATAGTTTACAATAGGACCCTCACTTGTCTTAGCTCATTGGATATTTATAAAAATTTTATGAGAGCAGAGAATATTGTACAACAATTTCTATTCCTAGCATGATATAATGGAGAGACTGACAGATTTCTAGCCAGATGAATGAAAGAGAGTTCAATCTCTAGCTCCCTTACTTATGTGACCTTGGAGAAGTTGCATATTTATGTCTCAGTTTCTTCATCAGTAAAAGGAGGAAGTTAAGCTAGATCAGAGGTGTCAAACCGGAAACCCAAGGCAGCCAGAATCAGATTAAAATAAAACTGGAAAATACTTAATATACATACCTATGTATGTGTGTGTATATATATATATATATACATATACTTACACATATATGTATATAAATACAACATAGATAATGTTAATTTATAGTTTTCTAAGTTAATATGGGATTCATAGGGATTTGTTTCTGTTTGAGTTTATCACTGGACCTCTAGAAGACCTCTTAGATTGCTTTTAGCCCTAAATCTTCTGAAGTATTATGTGACAGACTTGCACCCAAACTTCCTTATTCTGACTTTTAAATCCAGTGTCCATCACTTGTACTAGGTAGCACTGGGAGAAAAGAAAGAATGAGAGCATTACTGGACCTGAGTCCCAAAAAATGGCTGGGAAATAAGGCCTGGCATCACTGGAACCTGTCTAGATAGAGTGAGATTCATGAGACACTCACCAAATTTACCAAAATCTGTTTCAGTCTACTTCAATTTATCCTGATGCCTAAGTGGGCCTATCACTAAAACTGAAAAATATCCATTATCATGGGAGTCACATATATATATATATATGCATTACATAGTAATACATATGTATTGTATATAACACATACATATATAACATATATGTATTATAATATGTTAAATATTTTATATTATATATATTTAAATGTATGCTTCAATATATATAAAATACATACATAGATCTATGTGCTTTTTGTCAAGAAATGTCAAAATATGCAAATTTACTGATCATTGATAGGCTTTTAGACTAACAGACATTGACCGCTTTGGGGCTGAGGCTTCTTAAAGTGATTGCATAATTCAAGGGAAATATTCAATTCAGGAGAGTCCCCCAGTGAGGGCTGTATCTATAACATCTATCCCAGTCTTGTTCTATGTCTTCGGTAAATCAGCTTGACCTCTCTAGGAGCTGTGGCCATCTTACTAGCAAGATTCATGACTCTTCTCCCAGCAGCTCCTCTGGTGAAGCATAACCAACAACTAACTGTAAAACCTATCAAAAATGTTGTTAATGTGAAGACTGAGTTGGAAGGAATCTGCAGTGAGTTGGTGGATTTTCTATTTTTTGTTTTTCCATTTTAGACTTTAGACGCAGAACCATATTGTAAAAAAAAAAAGGTTTTTTCAGGAAAGTTAGAGGTTCTGATTAGCCTATCTTCAATCTATCGACATGTCCAAGTTGAGCTGCCACTAAAAGTGAAAGATATTCATTATGATTAGAATTACATTTTTAAAAATACATATGGTTTCTTATTTAGCGTCTGTATCTCTTAGATAGCTTCATTCAATAGGATTTACAATCGTTTGTAATTCCACAATCCTTTACAATTTACTTTGTCCTTAGCTGACTTTTCACTCTCTAATTTCTTGGTTGGCAACAATTTTGCCACCTCTGACATGGGTGGGTGGGGTCTAATATATCTCTCCAGTCTGTGAAAGCTGGGAGTTTTGTGGTCACTTCTCCATTGGTGCTAAATAAAAATGTCACATCAGTTACCAGATAAATAGGAGCAATTCACACAATACAATGGATTTAATTCCAGGGGCATTTGTCAGAACAATACTTTCTTCTTTGTGCAGCTCAGGAATTGGGGGGGGGGGTTAATCTTCCCATTTCAGCTTCATTTCAGAAATGATTTCTTTATGACTTCTTGTCTTTAGAAGAAAGAAATAGGATTGATTGCTCAGATGAATACAGACTCTAGACGTGAAAGATCTAAAAGGGCTACAATTTGATGTTGTGAAGTTGAAAATCAATGTTCTCTTTCTGAAGACATTATTAAGCAGGGACCCATTTCTTGTCAGTTATCCCCTGACTTTGCAAGCTTGTGGGGTTATTTGGGCTGAGGGAAAGAATTCTTTGCAGGACATAATCCTTTATTTAGCTGGTTGGCATTCCATCTGTAGGCTGGTGGCTCAGAATATATTTTGCACCAAAGTCACAGCTTTCTAGAACTTAGAAAAGGAAAAATACAGCAAAAAGAGCTCACATTTCAACTCTCCAGTGAGAAAGATGCAATTCGTCAAACACTGACTACAACTATATTCCAGGCACTCTGCCAGGTACTGGAGATATAAAGATGAAAGATAATACAATTCTTGTCCTCAAGAAGCTTAAAAACTACTAGCAGGGACATGACAATATAGAAATATTGTAAATTCATTGAGGTCAAGGATAATGTTGTGTTTGTCTTTGCATCCCACTATCTAGTGCCTTGATATATATTAGGCATTTTATTACTAGACACGCACACACGTGCGCACACACACACACTCATGAATCAAAAGGCATTTATTAAATGCTCTATACTAAGCGCAGTTCTAAGCTCAGGGGATGCAAATACAAAGATGAAGACTGCTAGTTCCCCCTTGAGGCTTATAATCTAATAGAGGAAATAATACATACAGAGGAGTGACCAGAGGGGTATTTTGGTTCATAATGTTACAAGGATGCTGAGTGGGGCCATGAGGCACGACCTTTCCAGTAGCAATGGAAGTGTAGATTTGATTGTATTTCTGAAACTGAAAAGTATGGGGGTGAGGGGGAAGGATGAGAGGGGAGAGGACAACTATAGCTATTGGAAAATAAGGCCTGGCATCACTGGAACCTCTCTAGATAGAGTGAAATTCATGAGACACTCACCAATCATGTCACTGGGTACTAGGATGAGAAGTCTGATGATAAAAGGGCTTAGTACTCCAAGGCATGGTCTCTGTCCCAGGCTTATTGAATTGAATTGGATTGAATTGATTGTCCCTGGGCATCGGGATTCCAGTCAAAGGAAGGTGACACACACTGAGTCAAATCAAAGCCATATATACATTCAATAGCCATCTCTAGTCTCCCACAGCTGAATGCTGTGGAACAGCTAGGGACAGTAGTGGAACTGGGAATGGTCCCAGAGGTTCTATGCATGAATAATGACTCCAATCCTACAGCAGCAGAATGACAATGTGTCTAGGAACCAGTACAAGAAACCTTTCTGTTCTGATAATAAAGAATTAGGCCAGCTTCTAGCCCATTAAAGAATGAGGAAGAGCTGTGCTTCTGAGAGAAACCACAAGAGAGGCTCTGTTGGAGAGTTATGCCTTGCAGTCCCTAGTGGCTAGGTCCTTTCCCTACTTCTTATGAATCTGCATGTTTCATTCTGGGTCAGTGGCTCAGTTTTATTTTTTCTTTCTTTGTTTTGAGAAGATGGATCTGATTGTTTATGTCTTCACAAGAGGGTGCTTATTTGTAGATCTATGATTATGTGTGTGCATCCATTAATTATTTGAAATCAATTAATAAGATCTTGATTCCAAAACCAGCGTTCTATCTATGACACAGTGATAGCCCTCAATTTCTGCCAGCTGGATCTAAGAAGAACAAGCCAAATCTCTTTTCCATACACAATCCTTAAAATATTTGAAGACATATATCATGTTGTATCCAAGTAAAACAACTCTAATTCCTTTAATGGCTTAAATTCTGTTACTGTCATTCAGAAACATTTTATCTTCTCAATTTATGCTGACAATACTCCAAATGTAGTCTGACCAAGACAGAGTACAGTAGGACTATAGTCTGCCATGTCCTAGACATCATACATCCATTAATGCATGCAAAGAAACTGCAATATCACATTTTTAATCATATCAAGTGAACACTCCACTAAAACTACCATGTCATTCCCACATGGACAATTGTCTAGCATATTTCTTCCATTATTATGTAGGTAGTTAATTTTTGGAATCAAGCAATGTCAAGTAATCAACTGATTTATTAAGCACTGTCGGTATGCCAGGTGCTGTGTTAGTCATTGAGGATACAAACTCAAAAATGAAATAATTCCCCTTCAAGGAGTTACATTCATAGAAGACTTATGCTACTTTATCCCTATTACATTCATCTTGTTAACATCAATTCATCTTTGTAACCTCTAGAGAATATTTTTTTATTTTTGTCACTTAATATAACAATAGTTCTTTCTGCTTTGTCATCCACGAACTTATTACTTATGTCATTTGTGCATGTACCTAAATAATTGAGAAAATGTTGAAAAGAATATAGTTAAGGACAGAATCTTGGAGCTCTCTATTACAGACCCCCCCCCCCACCTCCAGGTTCATAGTGACCCACTAATCAATATTCTTTGAGGCAGTTACCATTCTAGAGACCTAGAACTTCAACCAATCTTGAATCCACCTAACTCAGCTGTCCTCTAGCCTGTATCTCTATAGCTTAAAAACATACTTTGTCAAATGACCTGTTGCAGTCTAGCTCATGTCATGCAGTCAATGACAATGGTATTTTTTAATAGACCAGAAGAGTAATACTGAGTGAAATTCTTAATGAACCCATGATGGCTCGAAATCATCTTTTTGCTAATGCATTTTAGAATTCCTGTCAGAAATTGAAGTCAAATCCTATAATCTGAAGCATCTACCTTCTTCCTTCCTCTTTTGTAAAATCAAGACCATGTTTACTTGTAAGTTTTTCAACTCACCATATTCATCATTTCATAAAGCCTGTTAATATTCTTTTACATTCATGCATCACAGTCACCACTAGTCAAATGATACCTGACAGTAACATAGGGACAACATGTGTGTGTCCTTTTACCACTTTGAAATGTAGTTTATCCATACCTGGTGACTTGAAATTTTTGAAGGTAGAGCTTAGTGCTCTTACTCTTTCCCCATTTGTCTTAGTGTTAAATTTCCTTGTTAAACATTTTCTTTCTAACTATCCCAATGTTCCTTGAAAGAAAAAGAAAAACAGAATCGAAATGACAGGACAGCCTTCTCTCCATTATGAATCATTATGTTATGAACCTTTCTACATTAAACAAAACCCCAATGTATTTATATATCTTCTCCTTCCCCAATATAGCTTGGTTCTGGGTACTAGCCTTCATGATAGGAAGGATTATAGGACCATTTCACTTTTTTTGGATTAGTCCTTAACCTTTGCTTCCATCTTCTATACATGTACTTTTAATATTTGAGTGTAGTTATTTAGACCCTTGGTCTATTTCTTCTTATTTATATTTATAGAATTTATATTAATGTTATTTATTTTTAAATTTTTATTTTACTTATTTATATTTGCAAAATATTTGTATTCTTTGGAAAACTTCCCTGTTTCTTACTCATCAGAATAATTTACATTTGTGTCATTAGAATTTCTTTTCTTGAGAATTTCTCTTCCCACGTGAATCATTTTTTTCCCTCAGAAACTGTTGGACCTTGAACTCTTGTCAAACTTTTCTCTGATTTCTTTGACATCTGTTCTTCCTAAGTCTTGGAGACATTTCATACTGTGCCTGGACTTCTCTTTTTTGTATCTATCAGGAACTCCAATATCAAAATTCTTAATCTCATGTTTGTAAACGTACGTTTTTGAAAATATTTTGATAACTTTATTTTCCACATAATTGATTTCCTTTGTATTGTGAATATTTTATTTTACGCATCTAAAACATTATTTTGAGAAAGGATACAAAGTTTCACCATCCTACCAGAGAGGTCCATAACTCATAAAAGAAAGTTTAAAACTGTGTCTAAAGTAAAGTTGTTAATTCTTCCCAAGGTTCCTTTCATTTCTCTCATAGAAACAGTCCATGATTATTGGGAAGAATCATAGAATTTGAGTTGGAAGACTCCTCAGTGGCCATTTTGTCAAATTTTTGCAAGAAAAGAATCTGTTTTGCAATCTTCCTGCAATCAAGTTCTTCTTGAAGATTCCCAAGGAAAGAATATACATTACCTTCTATGTTAAATCATCCCATTTTTAGATAACTCTAATTGTGGATTTGATGGAACAACAATAGGAGACTCTGCTCAGCTTCAGACTCCATTTCTGCCTCATAGAATGAGATTTAGAATGGGCTGCACCTGCTATCCACTCTTTATTCAGGAAGCTTGAATAAAGAAAGGAAGAGTTCCCAGTTATCTGGGAGGTTGAGGAGATCTCTTGAGCTAAGGAATTCTGAGCTACAGTGGACTATGCTGTGATTGTCCTCACTAAATTCAGTATTAATGTGATGAGGCTTATGAGGTTGTATGTTATTACATTGCATAAAGGTGGGGGAATATTTTAAAACTGAGCAAATCAAAGTTCCCTTGCTGATCTGAGCATGATTGGGTCCATTAATAGCTCCTGCACTTCCACTCTTCGAAGGATAGAGAGAAGAAAAAGAAAGAAATGGAGTGAAAGTCAGAGGGACAAAGATATAGAGAAATAGGAAGAAAGGAAGGAAGGAAGGAAGAAGGGAAGGAGGGAAGGAGGACAATTTCCTCAGGGAACAGATAATCTGGGTTAAGGTTGGAGATATAAAATAAACATTGCATATTTCTGAATCTGTACTATACATTTTTGGCTGCTCATTCCTAAAAAGCAGAGATATGTCTCCATAACTCCTTTATGTGTCTTACTTACCATGGGAGTATTGCAATCTGGCACTTTAGGACTGCTGTTTTATGGGGGAAATGCCAAATGTAATGTTGGCAGTCACATTTAAGAAGAAATATAAAGGACTATTATTTGTACTGAGAACTCAAGTAAGTGGTTATAATCAGGGGTTCTCCCAATCTGCTCTGACTAAAGCACATTTCATTGAAACATGAATGGAGCTATACTTGATTCTTATGGTCACTTCTGATGACATACTGGTGGCTCAGTACTAAAGGACTTGCATTTTGAGATGATAAAGCAATCCCTTAATTAGTTTCTTAGTTCCCATGACAATGACAAGGTATGTTTGTGTTAAAGGGGCATGGCCACTAGGTCAGAAACAAAAACTGTCCTCTCAGCAGACTTAAAAGTGAGGGAAAACATGTACCCTGATTATCTTCTTCCTCTCTCTTCATATGTGGCATGGAACTCAAGACTTCTCATGAGTTGGGTGTGTGCTTCTCCTCCTTAGAACCAACACAGGCTCCTACTCATGCTAATTAGAGCATTGTTGCTTAAGCAACTACTGTCTTCTGCTTTGTGTGTGTTTTCCCCTGAGCATAAGTGACTAAACAGCTATCATGAGACAAGGGTTTTTCAAGTATGGCTATTTTCAAGATATAGCAGTCCTGGGTTGGTACCAGCTCTACTGTGCAAGGTGCCCCTGCAACATCTACAATGCTTCTTAGGAGAGAAAATGTCCCAATTTTTTTCCCAAAGAGCCCTAGTCCTGGTTCATACTGATGAAAGACATGGGTATAAAAAGCTGTGTCCACAGGGATAGTACAGAGCCAAAGTGAAAATGAAATGCCATTAAGTGCACCATGTTCAAAGTATCAATCTCCCAGGAAAGTATAATAAGAAGGTTAGTGCATTATGTTTTAAGTCATTATCAAAATACACTTATGGTACTTTTGCATTTTAAGCTTTACTTTTGTGTAGAAGGAATAAAAATACCTTTCTACTCCTTTGAGAAACTTTAGACATGAGAAATGTAAGTATTAAGTAATCCTTCCTAGGGCTCTGGGGTGGAAATATAAAGAACCAGAGAAATGAATGAGAACAGAGCCTAACACTTCTCTCTAGAGCCAGTATCCCCTAGCACTGAACTTAGTCATCATGAGTTGAAATGGTAATGGGAATTTGAAGATCTTCCCTGCCCCCTAATAGGCCAAATGTAATCACATGGAGCCTGTGGTGGGAGAAGCTTGCTGAAGGGTGGAACAGAGCCCACAGGAAGCTGGGTGTCAGAGTAGTTTGAGCTGGAGGGAGGAGAGGACACACCCAAGGGGACAGCTAGCCTTGTATTTGTTTGCCCCCTGCTGTGACAGGTAGGCTTGTGAGTGTTTGTGGGAAGGCTAAAGGGTGGTGTGGCTTCCTGCTGTGTTATAGTTTAATATATTCTTTATAGCTATGATGGATTCACTTTCCTGGTGTTGGGATTTTACTTTCTGGTATCTGAATAAATGTTTTGCTTCTGTCTTAAATATGGGGAGTCTGTTATATTTTGTAATTAAGAACTATACCAGCATATTCATGGTCACCATCAGTGCTGTGAATATTGTGTTGGCACTACATGAGCCCATACACATAGGTGCCTTTTAGAGGCAGAAGGTAAGAACCCCAATCCCTTGTTGAGCCAGTGGGCCTGTTATACAAGGAACACAATATGGTAATCCAGGCTTGGTGTGCCCAGGGATATCTTACAGATCATATATATATATATATATATACATACATACATACATATATATACACACATATATACATATATATGTATATATACATACATACACATGTATATATATATATATATATATATATATATATACACACACACACACATATATCTGGAAGGAATCTCAACAATCTTAGTACCACAGAAAGACTAAGTGATTTGAAATTTGAGTGCCTGAATTCAAATTCTGACTCTTCAACTTATTACCTATGTGTAATAAGTTGATTACTTATTACCTAGGGTAAGTCACTCAGTTCTTTGGGCCCCAGTTTCTTCAACTGTAAAATGATACGGTTGGATTTAATGACATCAAAGTTTCCTTTGAGTCCAAAAAGCTTTGCTTCTATGAGTATCTAGTCAAATCTTCTCGTTTTAATCAATCAGTAAATTAATCAATAAGTATTTATTAAACCATAATGCATGTTAAGTATTATTCTAAGCTCTGAATAAACAAATACTAAAAAAAACGTGAAGGGGTGGCTAGGTGGCACAGTGAGTAGAGAGCCGGCCCTGGAGTCAGGAGGACGAGTTCGGATCTGGCCTCATACACTTACACACACACACACACACACACACACACACACACACACACACACACACAATCTAGCCGTATGATGTTGGGCAAGTTATTTAATCCCAATTGCCCTCCAAAAAGCAAAAAAAAAGGAAAATGAAAACAATCCTTATTCTTAAGGAAGATACATTCTGTTAGCAGAGATGTTATGTGCATATAAAAGTATATGCAAAGAATACAAAATATGTTATGAAATAATATGTGTTTGAGGAGCTGAGAAAAAGTCAATTAGATTGTACCATGGAGTGTGAGAAGGGAAATATTACATATTGTTGCTAGGAAGATAAGTTGAGAACAAGCTATAAATGACTTTTAAAGTCAAACATAGGGATTTATATTTTATTCTAGAGGTAAACAGGTGGCCACTGGAGATTATTGAGCAAGGGAGTGAAATGGTGAGATCTGGACTTAGAAAAAATCATTTTCCAAATGAAGAATCTGAAATCCATAGAAATTCAGTGGCTTGGCTAGGCCTATGAACTAGCTATTTAGGGATAAAGGTGGAATTAGAACCCAAGTCTCATTTCCTAGTCCAGTACTCTTCCCATAACACCATTCTGCCATCCCTCTAAATATGGAAATCTCCCTTCAAAACAACCCCGACTTTTTACTTAATATACACCCTTTAAATAATTTGTTTACTGTACACCTTTACTCTTTTCCCTTAAGCAATTATATTCCCTTCAGCATAACCAGTCTTAGTCATTAACTCATGTCAAACAATCAAGAAGATTCATGTCTGTATCCTTTCAGATTTTGTATAGCAAAGAAAGTCATCCTTTGCTTCATCTCTCCACCCCCCCCCCCACTCCCTACCAACTCGGCAACTTTCATTTAACAGTCTAGAGATTGGAAATTTCAAGGTTTATTTAACTCAATGCTTGTGTATGGGATTTTGTGCTATCAATAGTCTTGATTTGTATTCCGGACACATCAGCAGCCAGCAGATAATGAATGAAAACTTTCTGAATAGATTTAGTAGAGATGAAATGCTGTGCTCAGGTCAGAACACAGGATGAGGGCTAAGGATATCTTGTATTCTCCCTTGGCCACTGATTGACTACGCAAACTTGGGCGTTATATTTAGCCTTCTAAATCTCAGTGTCCTCCCATGCAAAACAACGATAATAATAGTGTATTTGATTGTGAAGTGCTTTGGCAACCTTGTAGGGAAAACACTGCAAGTGTACGAATTTATTATTCATGAGATTTATGAGATGTTTCAACTGCAGCTGGGTTGTTTTTATATGAAAAGATTATGATACAAATGAAGCCATTGATATTGTGTTACTGAAAAAAAAATCCCAATGAAGCTTTGCTGATGGACTAAATAGCTTAAAAGCATACACTAACTTTTTCATTACTATCGTTGCTCTCTACATCAATCTCTCAACATTGCTTTAACAATGATCATCAAAACATGGGCCACATCCAAGAAAATAGCAGCACTAATTGGACTTGAGATTCCAGAAGAATGAGGCACCAAACAAACAAAATCACCAAACAGGTATTTCAGTCATCTCTGTAACCACAATAAACAGATGCAGCCTGGATATATTGACTCTTGACATAACTAGATTGGATTAAACAATGGGAGATTGTTCTGTTGTTTGGCAATCAATTTTCAAACCATCCATCTGAGTCATTACATAGATTTCCACAATGTTTCTAAAAGAGAATCCTAGAATTGAGAGAGACCTTAGACCTCAGAGCTCATACAATGTTACTCCCTTAGGCAGTGTGATGTGGTGGATAAAGGACACAACCTGTAGTCAATCAACCAATCAGTATTTAGTAAGTGCCTACTATCGCCAGGCACTGTACTGAACACTGGGGACACAAGAGGCAAAAGACAGATCCTGCCCTCAAGGATTTTACAATCTAATGAGGGAGACAACATGGAAAGAAATGTTTTCAAAGCATGTTATATATAAGATAAAGAGGAAATAACAAAAGGAAAGCATTTAAGACTAGGGTTTGTATCTTACTTCAGACACTTATTTACATTGGGACCATAATCTCTCAGCCTCAGTATACTCATCTATAAAACAAGGATAAGAACACCTACCTCATCTGATTCTTTTTTTTTTCTTTTTGGAGGGCAGTTGGGGTTAAGTGACTTGCCCAAGGTCACACAGCTATATTTTTTTTATAAGTGTCTGAACTCATCCAATTCTTTTGAGGCTCAAATGAATTAATGTATAAAATGTGGCCATAAATCTTAAACAATGATATACATATTAGTTACTATTATTATTTCAGGTGAGAAAGTTGAGGCACAGAGAGGCTAAATAATTTGCCCAAGACTATACAGCTAATTGACAACAGAGCTAGGACTAAAATCTAGTTCTCTTGATTGTAATTCACATGTCATTCTACTGAACTAAGCTCTTTATTTATATATCTTACCAAAATTTTCACTATTTCATCTTTCTTTCAGTTATCATAATATAAATTAACTTAAAAAGGAGAGGCAGCAAAGCCCAATAGAAGGACCTAAATTCTGGGGTCAAAGGTGGTTGTTGTTGTCCTTCAGGCATGTCTGACTCTTCATAACCCCATTTGGGGTTTTCTTGATAAAGATAGTGAAGTGTTTTGCCATTTCCCTCTCTAGCTCATGTTACAGATGAGGAAACTGAGGCAAACAGGGTTAAATAACTTGCCTAGTCACACAGTAAATGAGTATCTGAGACCAGATTTAAACTCATGAAAATAATTTGAGGCCCAACACTCTATCCACTCAACTACTTAGCTTCTGTATTAAAATCCCACATCTTATTCTTAACATCTGTGTGACCTTGAGCAAGTCACAACTTCCCAGTCACTCTGCTTTCTAATGTGTAAAATGAAGGGGGAGGGGCCCTAGATCATAAGAATTTTCCTCTAACTTCATCTGAAAATTGTGGACACACCTCATCATCTAAGAAAAATAGGTCTTTTTGTTCAGTGAAATATATCTGATGTGGGATTAAATGCTGAATTTTCCCAATAAGGAATTGGTAGAATAATGGGCTAATGTTTCTAGTAGAGCTTGCATACGATATCTTATGGAGTGTGGTGATCCTTGATGAAGAAGGGAGGGTGACTACACACCTGTGATAATGGGAGTTCTACAGTGAGGAAAGAAAACAATTGTTTACATGTGTTCTACCTATCTTCAGTAGAATCCACAGTATCTGAAGTAAAGGCATCACAAACAAACCTGATTTTCTCCTAGTAGTTAAGGATCTCCGTTAAAGATGTAGAAATAAAAGAGATCTTTTTCAAATAAAAGAAATTTTTGTTCTTCCACTGGGCTTTCCTCTCTATCTATATAGATCTGGAAATCCCCCAAAGTCAAACTGTGACATAGAACATGTTAGTGGAGGTGAGGATTTGTATGGGTAAGCCCTCACCACACTAAATTAGGACTGAGGTCTGTCTAACAAGGAATAGAGCAATTGAATAGGTTGATCGCTATGTATGGTCATCACTCAGGATTGCTTTGGGGTAATGTTTCCTACTTACATAGAACCAGCAACTTTTCTTGTCCTTAGGCACTTAGCTACCATGAGGCTTATACATAATATTAAGGAAAATGTGAGAATGGATAGCTAAACTTTGTCATATATACCAAATGTCAACTTGCGCATGTCTGATCAAATAAGGAAAAGTAATTCAGGATGTGCAGACTAGTAGAAATATTCATTATTTTGGTCACCAGGGATTTAAAAATGGGGCTGTTAGCAGGAGTATGCCTAAGAGAAAAGCAATACAGAAAGCATGGATGTTCCATTTCTGGGTTGTGAGAGAGAAACTTTTAGGTGACCAAGAGAGAAAAAAGTCAGTAAAGGGCATTCATGACCTTCATAAAACTGGAAATATTATATTGGAGTAGTTTACAAGCTGCAATGACCTACTAGCTCTGTGACCAAGGGCAAATCACTTAACTCTCTGATCCTCAGTTCCCTTATCTGTAAAAATAGTAATATTTGAATAACCTACTTTAAAAGCTCATGAAGGGAGCACTTTGCAAACCAGAAAGAAAAATATGAATGAATTATTGCTACTGTTATGAGTGTTTCTCCCCAGAGTTGTACCTTGATGCTTTGTCATAGTAAGCAAATAACCCTGGGATCTCAAAGGTGTTGCTACTGGAGTACAAACTCTGGTGGGTTCTGCAAAGTTACAAAGACTGAATAGGAGCATTGATGGTGTCCGGTATCTAAGAAGTAGACTGGCTAAGATCAGAAGACTCATTACCAAATGATTGGCTGTTAAATTGTAACTTTTTAGCCAATGGAATTCATGAAACAGATTTTTAAAAAGCAAAACATATCCGTATTCCTTCTATTTCCTCAGTGAATGTGATGAAATGGTAGAAAAGAGGACAGAAGGGATAGAGAATTCACAAAGTTCTTAGAGCTACTACAAATATTAGCCTGACTGTTAGCAATCTTAATGGACTTTCTCTATCCTGCAGCTAAAGAAGCAATATTCTCCAAGATGGTCTAAATCACATCTATATCAATAGTCTTGAAATAAATTACATTATGAAAGACAAAGTTTCAGCTAAATATGAACAGGCAGTTTTCAGATGAAAAAATCAAAACAACCTTGAGATATCATTTTACACCTATCAGATTGGCTAAAATGATTGAAGGGGAAGGGAACAATTGTTGGAAGGAATGTGGAAAATTAAAAAAGGAAGGAGTTTGATGTAAATGGTTTCAACAGATACATAGAGACAAATTAATTTCCTTGGACACATGTTCATTTTACCTTACAGTGTTCTTGGTGAGCATAAACCAAATGACCTGATTTCCCTACGTTCAAACAGTAGCCATGTTTTGTCAGTTTTAGCTCTGTAACATCTCTCATCCATCATTAATCTTAAGCCATACACATCTTAATTGCTCTAATAAACCTCCCCATCACTTCTTGCCTGTACTATTGTAATGACCTTTTAATTTACGTCCCATCATCTTCCTTATCCCCCTTTCCATTCAATACTCCACAGAGAGAGCAAATTAATAATCTCCTTAAGGTTGCCCATGTCATTTTCTTGCTTGAGAAGCACCCATGGATTCTTTCACCTCTAGAATAAAATACAAACTCCTTTATTTGGAATTTGAGCCTCTCACAGACTGTCCCCAACCTCTAATTCCAGGTTGATTATACATTACTTAATTTAATTCAATTCATAAACTCATAGGAGCATAGATTTAGAGATGGGATGGACCTTACAGATGAATTTGAGTATTTAAGTACCATTTAAGTACGTACTTTGTAACTGATATTGGAAGTTAAAAGACAAAAAACAAACAAACAGAAAACAAAACAAGGCAAAAAACGAGGACATCAACTGTGTTTCCAGAAGGACAATAATGTACAAAGATGAAATGGAACTGAACTATTGGAATCATTATGGTGATCTATCCTAATCCATACAACAATAGAACTACCATATCTAACCTCTGTCCCCTCAGTACTCAAAGTACTGTGAAAAGAAGCAACAATGGTACTTAAGATAAAGTGGGGTAGGGGAGGATAAAATCAGGACAGGTGGCTGTTCTAGAACAAATACAGAAGAAATCTATGCTGAGGTAACATCATCTTATATTATTTTCTCTTTATTTTTAACATTCATTGTTAAAATTTTTGAATTCCAAATTCTCCCCTCTCTCCAGCCCCTCCCCTCCTCATTGAGAAGGCAAGAAATAGGGTAACATAGTTTTAAAAGTATTTAGGGATTCATATACAAGATGTCTTACAGAGGCCAAGATTCTAAAAGAATGAAAAGATCACAGATGGCACATTTTCTTAAGTGACAAAGAAGATATCATCAACTGCTAACCAATATGTCTACATTTTTATTTCCATAAAAACTCTAAGAAAATGATGTATGCATACATCTAGGGTAACTGTGATGGAATGTGAGATGGGAAAGACTTTTCAGACAGTTTTCAATGTTCAATCAGATTTTTATAGTCATAATACTAACTGAAGATAGGTGAATATGCTACTGTGTGCTACCTGTTAATTATTTTAAAAAAACCATTTAGTTCAGTAGAGAAAATGCAGCCTTAAATGCTCTTCTCAAACAAGGTGTATCCCTAAAATATGATAATATATGACTCCGTGACAGATGTGGTCACAGGAATAATACTGTTCAATGACTTGGTAAATATTGATGCCATTAGCATACAAAGATTAAAGACATCTTAAATGAAAAGGGATTCCATATTGAATATAGAGTTCTCTAAATGCTCCCTCCCATTTGCATCTGACATTATAGTAATTTTATCAAGCTGCAAGAGGACACATGAAATCCCCATCATATTTCTTAAATTGATGATGACATCCACAATTGTAAATCGAAGTGGATGAAAAATAAACATTATCTAGGCTACGACATCCAATTGAAAATGCAGCCTATTAGATAAATCTCTCCATATATACACATCTTATAGTGGTGCTGAAATGGTCAATAAACTGTGCCAAAACTGAATAGCAAGCAATTGTTTCAAAATATATTTAAGAAATACCATCTTTTGAATGATCTCAAGCTACTCCCTCCTTCAACAAGCCTACTTTTTAAAACCAATATTCTCCCAGGAATATTATGAATTAAGGAATAGTAATAGTAGCTAGAATTTTTATAGTATTGTATGGTTCTTAAAACCATTTTACGCATATGACCTTACTTATTTCTGCTAGTGTTTGTGGAGGTTGCTTTTATTATCCCTATTTTATAGTTGGAGAAACTGAGGCTGAAAGAGGTTAAGTAACATAATCAAGGACACACACCTAATAAATAGAATATTGTAATCTCAAAAAAACAAACAATAGCATTTTAGGTAATCCAGAAATAACAGAAAAAATGTTCTCTGCAAGCAGGAATGAATTATATTACTAATATTGACTTGGCTTGCAAAGAATTGTATCATCAAGAATATGCATAACTAGTCTAACACAGATGACCTTTGAAAGCCAAGAACTTAAACACAGAAAATAATAATAGATAACTGGTGGCACAGTGAATAGAATCCTGGGCGTGGAATCATGAGGACCTGAATGCAAATCTAACCTCAGATTCTCTGATCCTGGGAAAGTCACTTAACTTCTGTCTGTCTCAGCTTCTTCATCTGTAAAATGGGGATAATAACATCTACTTCCCAGGGCTTTGGTAAGAAAAAGTGATATATTTGTAAAGTGCTTTACAAACCTTAAAATGCTGTATAAATAATAACTATTGACAATAATTCGTACAGTATTTTAAGGCTTGCAGAACACTACACGTGTGCTATCTTATTTAATTTCCATAACACTATGAGGTAGGTGATATTTTTATCCCTTAATAAATGAAGAAATCAAGACTGAAAGAGGTTAATTGACTTGCCCAGGATTACAGTTATTAAGTCAGTTAATACGTGTTTAAGGCCAGATTTAAACTTAGGTCTTGATGATTCCCACATTCAAAGTTTTATCCTCCACAACACCTAGCTACGTCCAGGTGATTCCTTTCTAATTCATTCAAAGGACTTTTTTTTGCTTTTTGAAGGGCAATTGGGGTTAAGTAACTTGCCCAAGGTTACACAGCTAGGTTATTGTTTGTGTGTGTTGTGTCTGAGGCTGGATCCGAACTCAGGTCCTTCTGACTCCAGGGCTGGCGCTCTACTCACTGCGCGACCGAGCTGCCCCTCAAGGGACTTTTTCAATCTCATAAAAGCATCATTTAGTTTGACAACTACCACAGTGGTCCTAATTAGGTCCTGGACTTTCAAAGGCCTACTTCCTTTTTCTGTAAAAGGAGGGGGCTTGATCATATATAAAGAATGAGGGTTTACAGACCTAAGTGTTGTCCTAAATAGCTATAAGTATGCATAGAACTAGAGATTGAACTCCAAAACATTGGTTGGATCTTCTCTGGAAAATTAATAGAAAGCCATGGTCAAGAATTGCAGAGGGGGGCAGCTAGGTGGTACAGTGAGTAAGAGCGCTGGCCCTGGAGTTGGGAGGACCCAGGATCAGTTCTGGCCTCAGTTACTTAGCACCCACACAAAAATAACTGGCTGTGTAACCTTGAGCAAGTTACTTAAACCCAATTGCTTTAAAAAAAAAGAATTTCAGAGGATAAGGAGCTCTGAAGGTTTTCAGTCTGTACCATGGGAGGAAGTGCATACACTATTGATATTGCAGATCTGTCAAAATTTGGAGGAAGGAGGCAGTAGAAAGCCAATGATGTACTTCTGGAACCCTGACCATCTTGCAATGAAATCATCTCCATACTAATCAGGCCAAGAAATCTTGTGCTTTTTCTTCATCCTTCTACCCCTGAAACTTAAGTACAAATAGAACTCATAAAATCAGATGCCATAGCCATGGGAGAAGCTATCACTTCTTCAAAAACATTAGCAAATAAATATCTTAAGTGCGTTCAGCTAGATTTTTAGAAACAGAAGGAGATAAGGGACACTAATAATCATATCTAGCAGTTAAATTATAACTATTACTATAAAAGGATAATTTATAAAGTATATGAAATTATTATAGGCTCTATGGAAGCACAGTTAATTGAAATGCATTTCTTTTTTCTTTAATTTTTCAATCATACTGGTATTTCCCTTCATGAGTTACCCCCAGAACATGCAACTTTTTCAACTTTTCACTGCTCTAGAAGATTAATTTCATATCTTGGAGAAAGACTAGTTATTTTTAATACCCTGTATGCTCCTTACCATTATTAGCCATCTTTCATCCCCAGATTTCAAAGTGATTCATAGACTTAATATCGAAGTCTCAAATATCTCCTTTGAAAGGAAGGAATAACAAGTAGTCAGTGATTAAGGGGAATCAGGTTGTTAAAAAGCATGTACCTCTATAGCATAATCATGAGATAAACAAAGGTCCTGCCTTTATTTGATCCAACTGTGAGTAGCAAAGAGACTTTTTATTTGTTTTGTTTTTGTTTTGGACAGAGTGGTACAGGGGAAGTGATATTAAGTCTAGGAGTCTGGAGATCTGACTTTCAGTTCTGACTCTTCCATTGACTTGTATAATCCGGAGGAAGTACTTCCAACTTTCTGAGATCTAGTTTCCTCCTCTTTAAAATGAAGAGTTTGGGCCAGATTATCTCTTAGAAGCCTTCAATCCAAGAGTGTGATTCAGTTAAATAAACATTTACTCAGCTCCTACTAAGTTTAAGGAACCCTGTTAGGGATATAATTCCCATCCTCAGGTTTACATGGATGTAAAGGAGGGAGAAGGGACATGATACATGTACCAAGAGAGATAAATTAAAATGAAATCTATGCCATACTCTAAAGGAAGATGGAGACTTTAAGATATGTAAGTGAACAGAGCACTCTGGACATAAGAGACAGCCTGCACAAAGATGTGGAGGCAGAAGATAGGGTACAAGAAAAATTGTGCAGACCAAGACTGGTTCATTTTACAGATGAGGAACTGAGGCAACCAGTGTTAAGTAACTTGCCCACAGTCACACAACTAGTAAGGGTTTGAGGTCATATCTGAACTCAGTTCTTCTTGACTCCAGGCTTGATTTTCTATTCACTGTGCCACCTAACTGCCCATGCTAACAATAATAACATTCAAATGGGAATGCTAGACTTGGAAAACACCTTGGAAATAATCTAATACAACTCCATCTTTTAAAGATAAACAACTGTGCAAGAGGGGAATGTGACCTCTACAGTGTCATATTGCCACATGCCCTGAGTCCAGTGGTCTTGCTACTATACCATACTGCCTCTGTACTTCATCAATATGTAGAATTTTTACACTGAGGCCTTTTAGTAAAGCTGGAGCTAAAGTCTCATAAATGTAAATAGCTCACAAAAGAACAAATAGATGGGGGTGGCTAGGTGGTGCAATGAATAGAGCACCCACCCTGGAATCAGGAAGACGCGAGTTCAAAACTGGGCTCAGACACTTAACACTTACTAGCCCTGTGACTGTGGGCAAGTCACTTAACCCCAATTGCAAAAAGAACAAGTAGGGCTTACAATATCCTTTGGGTCTATAAAACTATTTACTGATGGCCTGCAATTTTGGTTATTAATTTGCTGATAAATTACTTCTGACACATGTAATTAAAAGAGAAGATTCCAGTATTAACTCCAATCAATACAAATGTGCTCTCTGAGTAGTGATTTATAATTGACAATGGTTATCAGGCTCATTATGCCCTATGGTTTTCCTCTCTGAAAATGATTTTTCGTTCTGGGAATAAAAAGGGAGTTTCAAATGTGAAACTGAATCTAAGACGAAACTGTATTACCTCTGACTGGGAGACCCCTGATTGCCAACTGAATGAGATTTCTAGAAAGTAGTTTCCCTTAGATCCTGCAAGTTGCATGGAAATGTATTTTCTTGAAACAAAGGGCTATGTCATCAGGGGTATTGTGTAGTGCAGTGGAAAGAGCCCTATATGTGGAAGTGAATTTGAGTCCCACTTCTGTGTGTGTATGTGTGTGTACACACACCTATAAATACATATACCATATATGTATACATATATACACATACATATATGCATACACACAAACATATATATATATATGTCATAGATGAATAACCTAGGCTCGCTGAACCTATTTCTTGTCCAAAATCAAATGATCATAACATCTGGCATAGTAGATAGCCAGCTTTGAAGTAAGGTTGATCTGGGTTCAAAACCCAATTTCAATATATTCTAGTTATGAGACCAAAGAAAGGCAATCACCTAGCTTCTCAATGCCCTACATAATTCCCTAAGATGTTAAACTGAGAGAAATTCCCAGAGAGCATTAGGAAGGGAGGGATGGAGGGAGAAAGGAAGGAAGGAAGGAAGGAAGGAAGGAAGGAAGGAAGGAAGGAAGGAAGGAGGGAGGGAGGGAGAGACCATCTAGCCCAATACATACACAAAGGGAATCCTTACTATAACATATCATATGACAAGCAGCCACACAGACTCTACTTGAAGATTTGTTTGTCTTATTGGTTATAAAAGAGTTTTGAAAACCATGAAACATTTATACAAATGTGAATTATTATTACTAATAATGATGGTATTGATTATAAAAAAATATTGTCTTGCCTTGGAAGAGCTCACCTATCTGTAAATATACAACTTTCATGAAGAAAAACATATCAAAGGACAAGCAAGGGCAGCTACAGCTACATAAGTACTGAGCAGGCTGACAAATTAAATATACATAATAAACTCAAACATGAATAATACCCATAAAACAGAAACTCTTCAATAACTCATTACAAGAACTCAAAAAAAAAAAAAATCCCAGGCCAAAGCACATATCCTAAATGTAATAAATTATAATTAGTGAAAGTTATCCCATGGCTAGCCTATAGTGTAAACTGAGTATAATAATATTAGCACTGTAAAGAAGCAGGATAAGATATTTTATAACACATATTTATTCAATCAATCAATGAACATTTTAAAATTATCTACTATATGCCCTGAACTATGCTAAGTGTGGGAGATTTGAAGGCAAAAATGAAACAGAACTTGTCCTCAGGGAGCTTCCATTCTTACATTACATATTGAAGGAGATTAAATATATATGTGAAATTATTTATGATATATGCCAAAATAACAATAATAGAGTGTAATTAACGGTGGGAAGAACCAAGGGAAGGTCTACTTTCTCCACTGCAATTCCCACTACAATCTGAGAGGGAACATTTTAAGATGCCATGGGTTCAATAGACTTAGAGAACTTCAGAATTTTTAAGAACCCTTGGAATTATCTCTCCCTGTCTCCTTATTTTGCAGGTGAGAACAAGAAGGCTCAGATATGTGAAATTACTCGCAATCAAGATCAAGTGTAAAATCAATGTCTGGAAACCAGCTCTTCTGAATCCACGGCTAATGCTTTTCCAAGTGAACAGCATAGATACTACTCAAATTTGGTTAAGCCATCTTATTTCGCTCGAGAGTATATCTCTAAATCCTTCCTCTCCATGTCCACTCACATAGAGGCACACAGTGAAAACAGAAACCAAAGCTCTGAAAGTGATGTTCTGTGATTTCATCCTTTCTCAATACAAAAGCTTCACTAGATTCCCTTTGCTGTCAGAACATCTCCCGAAATGATGCCTGAAATATTTTAGGGAAGTATTTGCTGCCTACACAATTCTGGGTCTTCTTTTCTTTTTTATTTCTGTCCATCTCCTTCCCTTTCTTCCAATCAGCAGGTAACTTGCAGGATTTTTTTGTTTACTTTGATGGTTACATTTTTCCTTCAGTAAAAAAAAAAATTATTTATGAACTTTCTGCCTCTCCCAGAATATTATAAAAACTAAAGTTACTATGATTTTCCTTGAGCTAAAAAGTTATATAGTTCTTTCCAGCAAAAACAGCATTTTACACATATATTATCTAATTTGACCCTTACTATAACCTTTCGGGGTAGGTATAGCAGATGTTTTAACTCCTGAGAGGTAGCATGGATTAGTGGGAAATGTACCTGAAGTGGAGTTGAGAAGTCCAGGTTTAAATTCTGCCTCAAATACTTACCGTCTGAGTAACCCTGGGTATAAATCACTTAGCCTTTCTGAGACTGTTTCTCCATCTATAAAATGAGGCTACTACTGGTTAGTACCCATTTCTAGAGTTTGAAGGATCAGAAGTGATAATGTGTGTAAAGCACTGGGCAAGTTCAAAATGTTATATAAATGTCAGTCATTATTCTTTCTATTTTATAACTTCCTGAGAGGTAGCAGAGAGTAGATAGAGAGCTGGCCTTCAGGTCCTGCCTCTGACATAAACCAGATATGTGACTCTAGGCAAGTAACTTACCTCTGTGAGATTATAAATTTTAGAGAAGATGCCAATCTGTATTGTTAGAAGGAGTTTCCTTACCTGAGAGATCCTTATTCCAGTGAAGACATAAATCCAGTCTTTATGCCTATCCTATTTAATGAATGCAGGCACTGAGGATGAACGGAGATGCACTGACTTGTCCAAAGTCACTAAGTTATTAAGAGGCAGAGTCAAGATTAGAGTCTAGGCCTCATGATCCTAGACAACCTAAGTGCTCTTTGCATTAGTCAAATCAGCCCCTCACTTGTGCTTTTGCTTTGGCTTGGGGATTGGGAGGGTGGAAAAAGGTGAATGTGAGTTGAGTTAAGAATGACTCATGAGAACCTAGACTCAGAAATCCCAAATCCTGTACCAGATATAAATAGGCCAGTGGATATATTAAGTGGGAAACATTTTTTGAAGAATTTGCCAAAAGGAAGTAAACACACATTAGCATAGCTTAGAAAACATGAAGAATGAAGAGGACCATTAAGATTTTTCCCTACTCGGTGCAGCTAGGTGGCACAGTGAGTAGAGTGCTGGCCCTGGAGTCAGAAGGACCTGAGTTCGGATCCGGCCTCAGACACTTAACACACAAACAAAAACCTAGCCGTGTGACCTTGGACAAGTTACTTAACCCCAATTGCCCTCCAAAAAGCAAAAAAAAAAAAAAATTTCCCTACTCTTCAATTCAGACCTCTGGCTGTGAGGCCTACAGGTTCTGTTGAACTTAACAAGCAGTCAGTGGCCTTGCTCCTTCTAGAATTTTGGCTTAAAGTTCACTGCTGAAGGAATATCTTACTTGATTCATCAAGCACTTTTATAATGATAACATTCATTAATCTGGAATGCAAACACCCAGAAAGCTCAAAGCAGGTTTATTTTTTGCCCAAATTCACTCTGCTTTTATGAAAGAGACAGGACAAACAGAGATCTGTTCATCCTTTCAACTGTATCTTCTGGAACTCCTGCTCTCCTACCAACAAACTTCCTTTTATCCCTTCTCAGTCTTAACTGACACCTGTTTGGCATCTTGGGTATCTTTTTGTTTCCCCCTTTCTTTGAAAGGACAGTTGACACTCATTACTGATCCTCCTAGAAGCTATGACCTGCTCCATAGCTGACATCTCTTAGGAATCCTGATGTGTCCCCACCCACCCCCAAAGCCCCACCTCTACCACTTACATATTGGTGCCAGAATGAGTGTAGATACTCCATCATCTTTACCCCTTAGTTCAAAATTTCCAAGCTCAAGCAATCTACCAAACTTAACCTTGCTGCTAGCATGCATTATAGGTGTATCTTAGGACACTCGTTAACCTTTAAAGCTTTTCTTCCTTCTCTTGCAAGTCCATGAGAAGTTAGAAGACTTCTCTGCCCCCATCCCTGCCACCATGTCACTTCAGTTCATTTACTTGCTACTGTCACTTAGCAATCTCCCATTCCTTTGAAGTTCATGACATCATTTAGATCCCTCCTGTCCTGATCCTCTGCTACCATGTGCTGACATTGAAGATGCCATCCCACCTTCCTCAAGGTTTGGGAATTTGTAATAGTTTTTCTTTCCTCATTATCTTTGATATTTTCAGTATTAATGATGATAACCATTCTGATGCTCTGATTTCTAAATTCCTTTATCTCATACACCCCTATGACTTCCACCTTTGCTCTACGTTTGCTACCAACAGGAAGGGTCACATTTCACACTTGAGTGTCCATTTAAGTTGCTCAGCTGATGTGATCTTGAATTTTGAAATTGCCCTCTTTGACCATAATCGCCTGTCTTTCAACTCTACTTCTCTTGAACAAGTTCCTTCCAATTCTTCCAGTTTGTCACCCATGTTGTGATACCACATTCCTGTCTCTACAATCTTGAACCCATTATAAGCAATTTTAATGAATAATTCCTCTGTACTGTTGAATCTCTTGCCCTCCTGACTAACAACTATTCCTAACTTACTAATCACCAACCCTAGAAACCCTCCCCCCACTTTCTCTCTCTTTCTCCCTTCCTCCCTCCCTCTAACTCTTGAGTATCAAGATACTGCTGAAAGAAGTCAGAAAATTATATTAACTGGATCCAGTACAAATATACATTGTTTAATTTCGATAGGGAGTGGGGACATGTGTAACAGTCAGTCGAATCAATACACATTTATTAAATGCCTGCCACATGGCAGGCATTATGCCAAGAACTGATGATACAAAGAAAAACAAAAGATAGTCACACTTCTTGAGGGGCTTACAATCTAATGGAGAAGACAATGTGAAAACAACTATATATATAGTTGTTTTATATATTATAAATTGGAAATAAGAAAGGAAAGGCAGCAGGAGAGATCATTAATAATAGTAATAATGTTTAAATAGCACTTTGTGGTTCATGAAGTGCTTTGCAAATATCATCTAAATACCATCCCTTTGATCCCCACTAAAACCATGGGAGGCAGATGTTATTATACCCATTTTACACATGTAAGGTGGTCTTGTGCATCCCCAGATCACCTAAGGTAAAGGAGTATATGTGAAAGACCCCAGGGATGTGCTTCTGGGAGAAGACATTCTGTATTCCCCTACCACATGGAGGTAAACAGACTGTGTCTTCAAAACTTTAAGCTTGGGATTGTCTATTTCCATGTGTGTACAGAGGAAATAAAGATTTTGTTCACCCAAAACAATGACATCATGAACTAAAATGGACACAGGAGGGACTACTTTCTCCTCTTCCCTTTTAGGCTCTTTGGCTCTGAAAAAAAAATGTCTTGAGGCTTTATTCCAGTCTTCTTCATAATCCTTTTCAGTTCTAGGCACAGGTATAAGAATCCCTAGTACTGGAGTGCAATGGTGACATTAGAAGCAGTATTCTAGATTGGATATTGCTCTCTCCAAGACCACCATGGCTTGGGTCCAGAGCCTAGGATGACACTGCTACACATAGCAGTATAGCAGTCAGTTGAATCAATAAACATTTATTATGAATATTTAAAACTTTGATAATTCTTCAGTTATATCTTTATTAATGTCTTGTCATTCCCCACAGTGATTATTTCAATTTTTTCCTCTTCTCATCTGTCACTGTACCCCATACCTACCCTGATAGTAATCACAGATGATGTTATTTTATACTCTGCTGAGACTGAAACCATACCACATTGATACTTTCACCTCCACAACTCTGCTCTTCAAATATTCATTAACCTTTTTTTGTTCTTTCTACTGATCAGAGGAAAAGGAATACCTGCCTCTCACCTGTGCCACTGATCTCACTTCTCCCTGCTTCTTCTGACACCTTATTCCACCATTTATCATTTCTCATTCATGCATATTCAACCTCTCTCTTGCTACCAGTTCTTTTTCATTTGCCTAAAAACATGTTCAAGTCTCCCATTTGCCCCCACCCAAAAAACCACACACACACACACACACACACACACACACACACACACACACACAAGAGAAGAGATGAAAAGAAGGAAGGAAGGAAGGAAGGAAGGAAGGAAGGAAGGAAGGAAGGAAGGAAAGAAGGGAAGGAAGGAAAAGAAAAAATATATTTCTTTGATTTTTCCCTATCCCTTCTGGTTGCTTCCCTTTAATAAACTTAAATGACATCACTTGTGACAAAATCTGATATTACCTTATTACCTTATTAATAATTTAAGCAATTCTTTTCTTTATTGAGTTTTTTTAATCTTTTTTCCATTTGACCAGTTCTGCTCTTTAAGGAATTATTTTTATCAGTGAAGTTTTGTACCTCTTTTTCCATTTGGCTATTTTTAGCCAAATTACCTTAAGGTTTACAGAGTTATTTGTACGTGAGAATTATATAAATATTAGTTGTTATTTTTATTACAATTACTCCCTCCACTGTCACCACCATATTACACTGTCTGCCTATCAAACTGTGTCACCCTGGGCAGCTCATTTCAACTATCTCAGTTTTTTCAACTGTAAAATGGGGATAATAAAAGCACCCACCACACAGGGTTTTTGTGAGGATCAAATGAGATAATGTTTGTAAAGCACTTAGCATAGTGCCTGGCATGTAGTAGGCACTTAACAAATGCACGTTCCTTCTCTCCACCTCTGATTTCTTTTCTAATTGTTTTTAGAGAAGAGGACCCATGTAAAACTTCAGGAACTTGACAAATCCATGTCTGAATTGTTGAGTTATTCAGGTAAGAAGACCATGTGTAACATTTTAGCCTTCACCTGCCAAGGTTCTAACTATCCTGGGTATATCTAAATTTTAATAAGAGCTAGAGAGCTGTCACCCTCCTACTGAACTTCATCATATTGACTCTCAGAAACTATTTGTCCTGAGAATGTTTACTTTGTTTTGACTGCCATAATTTTTCACATTGGAAAACTACATAAAATATTAACAACTTCCACAGGAAAAAAAAACCAGAAAAAATCTAAATTTTTTTGTGTTTTAAAAATATTTATTTATTTAATTTTTTTTATTTATGAACCATAACAAACACTTCTGTAATAGTATAATTTTTGTAAAAATGATGATAACATATGAAACTGAAAGTCTATTATGTACAACTAGGTGCCCTATTAAATATCTGATAATATCATGTAAATTTACCTTTTCCTTTTTTTTCTTCCCTGCCCCCCACCCTAGGGATGGCTAACATTAGGCAGAAATATATATATATGCATATATATGTAAAATAATTCTATATATGCTTCTACTTATCACTCTTTCTGTGGATGTAAATAGTATCTTCCTTTACATATCCTTTGTAGTTAATTTGGGCATTTATAATAGTCAAAATGACTTATTCACTTAAAATTGTTCTTCAACAATTTTTCTTCAACAACTCTATTGCTGTTATTATATATAACATTCTCTTGGTTCTGCTCACTTAACTCTTCATTATTTTGTGGCAGTGTAACAATGTTTTTCTAAGTTTCTCTGAACTCATCATTTCTTATAGCACAGTAATATTCCATTGCAATCATATACCACAAATTTTCAGTCATTCCCCAATTTATGGACATACCTGCAATTTCCAGTTCTTTGCCACCACAAAGAGAGCTACTATAAATATTTTGGGTCATACAAGTTCTTTTTATTTTCCCTTAATCATCTTTGAAAATAGGCCTAGTAATGATATGGCTGGGTCACAAGATTACTTTCAAAGATAACTTTAAAAAGCAGCCATGAACTGGCAATTTTATTATATAAATTTGGCATAATATACTAGCCAAGAGCAAAAAATACAAAATATAACAAAATATAGACTGAAAAATAATTAAACTGACTTTGTTCTTGGTTCTAGTTTACAAAATTCAAAATTACATAGGATAACTCTAGATAAGAAAATGTATTCTACCATTTTCAGAGCCTCTACTAGAAACTTAGAAGTTATATAAAAGAAATATAAAACAAAATCCTTGATCTCAGCTAACAATTGAGAAGAGGAATAAAACCATATGAAAAACGTTACAAAGTAATTTATCAAAAATATCACAGCGGAACTTCCATGAGCTCTACTTCTGGTTCACAGTTAAAGGGTGGAGAGGACTTTTGGTTAAGAAGGAACAGGAGACCGGAAGAACAGTATGCTTGCAATTCAAATGTATCAGGAACCCTTCCTGGGTAAAGAACAGATTGAAGATTTAAAAAAAAAATAGTGTCAACACCCAACAAGAATTTCTTTCGAACCTGAAAAAAATTTTCAAAATCAAATAAGATTCATAGAGGAAAAATTAGGTAAAGAAAATAGAATGAGGGAACAAAATTATAAAGAGATGATTAGCAACTTAGTAAAAAGAGGGACAAAAATACTGAAGAAAATAACACCTTAAAAATAGCCAAATGGAAAAAGAGGTACAAAACTTCACTGATAAAAATAATTCCTTAAAGAGCAGAACTGGTCAAATGGAAAAAAGATTAAAAAACTCAATAAAGAAAAGAATTGCTTAAAAATTTGAATTGGACAAGTTAAAGATAATGACTCCATGAGAAATCGAGAAAAAAGGAAAAGGAAGGGAAAATAGAAGAATATGTGAAAACATCAGTAAAACAACGTACCTGAAAAATAAAGCAAGAAGGGATAATTTAAGATTTAATAGAATACCTGAAAGAAAAAGCATAGACAAAATATTTTAAGAAATTATACAGAAAAATTGCCCTGAAAACGTAGAACCAGAAGGTAAAACAAAAATTGAAATAATCTGCTGAGCACCACCTGAAAGATATCCCAAAATAAAAACTTTCTGGAATATTATAGTCCAATTCCAGAGTTCCTAGGTCAATAAGAAAATACTTTAAGCAGCCAGAAAAGAATCCATTCAGAGACCATGAAGCCACAGTCAGGATCACACAAGATTTAGCAGGTACAATATTAAAAGAGTGAATGGCCTAGAAAATTATATTCGGGAAAGCAAAATTCCTGAGGTTACAACCAAGAATAACTTACCCAGTAAAATTGAATGTAATTCTTCAAGAGAAAAATTGATTGAAGACTTTCCAGCTTTCTTGATGAAAAGATTGGAGCCAAATAGAAAATCTCACTTTCAAAGAGATGACTCAAGAAAAGCATAAAAAGGTAAATATGAAAAAGCAATCATAAGGGACTCAATAAGGTTAAACAAATTACCTTTCTATATGGGAAGATACTACACATACACATACACACACATACATACATACATACATATATATTCTAAGAGCTTTTACCATTATTATGAGTTCTCCATAGAAAGAGGATACAGGAGTGAATCAATTTTGTTGGGATAATATTTTTAAAATGAAAGTTTAGGGTATTTTTTTCATATGACAATTAATTGTATTGATTTCTTCATCAAAAAAACTTCCTGTTTGGGGCAGCTAGGTGGCCCAGTGAGTAAGAGCACTGGCCCCGGAGTCAGGAGGACTCAGGATCGGTTCTGGCCTCAGAAAATGAGCACCCACACATAAATGACTTGCTGTGTAACCTTGAGCAAGTTACTTAACCCCAAATGCTTAAAAAAACAAACAAACAACTTCCTGTTCATATCCTTTGACTATTTTTCAATTGGGGGGATGACTCATATTGTATAGATTTGACAAAGTTTTTTATATAGTTGAGATATGAGACCTTTATCCAAGAAACTGTCTATAAGTTTTTCCCAGTTTTCTGCTTTCTTTCTGATATTGGCTACATTTTTTATTTGTACAAAAACTTTTAATTTTAATGTAATTGAAAGTCTCTATTTTTCAGCTTACTTTGATCACTAGCATTTGTTTATTTATAAATTGTTTGCCTATCCTTAAGTTTGATAGGTAATATGCTTCATGTTCTAATTTTCTTGTAATGTTTCTATTTATATTTAGGTCACATATTCATTTTGATCTTATCTTGGTAAATGGTGTAAGATATTTGTCTATGCCCAGTTTCTGCCTTTCTGCTTTCCAATTTTCCCAACAATTTTTACCAAAATCTTAAGTCTTTACACTTGTCAGTTACAAGGTTATTATGTTTATTGCTCCTGTAAATAGTATGTCTACCCTGTTCCATTGATCTATCTTTTTATTTCTTGGTCACTACAAGATACTTTTGATAATTACTGCCTTATAATACAGTTTAAGATCTGGTGCTTCTAAACCTTTACATTTAATAAAAAATTATTTCCTTTGATATACTTGACTTATTGTTCTTCCAAATGAATTGTTTTTTAATTTGGTCAAATATTTTGGTAATTTAAATGGGATGGCATTGAATACATAAATTAGTTTGATAAAGTTGTCAGTTTTATTATATTAGCCCTGCCTGCCCATGAACAATTTTATATTTTCCAATTATTTAAATGATCTTATTTGTATAAAACATAATTTTTTTAAAAAAAGAAAAAGTTAAGGTATGAGAAATAGAGATGCTGTGGGAGAAGGAGGAAGGAGGAAGATGAACTAGAAAAATTATCTCACATAAACGGGTATACAATGAAGAATTTTTACATGGGAGGGGAAAATGAGGGTGTGGGAAAAACTTGAACCTCATTCTCATCTAAATTGTTTCAAAAAGGGAAACACACACATACATACATACACATTCAATTGGGTATAGACATCTATCTTACATAACAGGTTAGGAGAGGAAGGGAATAAGAGAAAGGGAGGGAATTAAAAAAAAAAGAGAGAGTGAATAAATGAAGGCAGGGGTCAAAAGCAAAATAGATTTTAGAGAATGGATCAAAAGGATAAAAAGAGAGAGAATAAAGGATAAAGAGAGAGAGAGATAAAAGGATAAATAGAAGAAAACAGTATGGAAGGAAATACACAGTGAGTAATCATAAATATGAATATAAATGGGATGAATCCTCCCATAAAACAGAAGTAGATACTAGAATGGCTTAGAAACTAGAATCCAACAATATGTTGCTTATAAGAAACACACTTGAAACACAGAGACACACTCAGAGTTGAAAAAATGAGGTGGAGCAGAAACTATTATGCTTCAGCTAAGTAAAAAAGGCAGATGTAGCAGTCATTATTTCAGACAAAGAAGAAAAGAGATAGCAGGGAAACCACATCTTGATAAAAGGTACCATAGACAATGAAACAATCAATACTAAACACATATGCTTCAAATAACATAGCATCCAAATTCTTAAAAGAAAAGTTAAATGAATTAAAGGAGAAAATAGACACTAAAACTATACTACTAGGGCATCTCAGCTTTCTCATCTCAGAGTTAGATAAGAGGAACCATAAAACAAATGGGAAAGAAATTAAGGAAATTAATAGAATCTTAGAAAAGATAGGCCCAATACACCTCTGTAGAAAATTGAATGAGAATAGAAAAAAGTTTACCTTTTCTCAAGTGAACATGAAAAATTCAAAAATTGACCATGTATTAGGGCATAAAAACCTCACAATAAAATGCAGAAAAGCAAAAATGTTAAATACACTCTTTCCCAGGCCATAATGAAATAAAAATTACATTTAATAAATGGCAGTGGAAGCATAGATTAAAAGCTAATTAGAAACTAATTAATCTAATCTTAAAGAATGAGTGGGTCAAAGAACAAAACATAAAAACAATCAAAATGAGGAGAATACCTTAAGAAGCAGAATTGACCAAATGGAAAAGGAGATAAAAAAGTGTACTGGAGAAAATAAATTCTTTTATGATGCATGAAGCAAGTGGAGCCAGAGATGAGTCCCCAAGGCTGAATTTTGGATTAGATAAGATGGTCTGGCTGCCTCTCAGGATCATTAAGGAAACCCAACATTTACTGCCAGAACCAGCACTAGGATAAAAACAGAGGCGGATGAAAGCAACACATGTTATTTTCATGTGGTCATTGCAGGCCCATAGGATTCCCCCATTGAGGGAGAGGTTTTTAAACTTGAATGATTTCTTCCAGAAAAATGCTCAGTGGCTGCTGCTAAAGTATGTTTCACAGGGGCAGCTAGGTGGCGCAGTGAGTAGAGCGCCGGCCCTGGAGTCAGAAGGACCTGAGTTCAGAGCCGGCCTCAGACACTTAATCCACACAAACAAAAACCTAGCCGTGTAACCTTGGGCAAGTTACTTAACCCCAATTGCCCTAAAGGGGCGGCTAGGTGGCGCAGTGAGTAAGAGCGCCGGCCTCGGAGTTGGGATGACCCGAGATCAAATCCAGCCTCAGAAAATGAGCACCCACACATAAATAATGACTAGCCGTGTAACCTTGAGCAAGTTACTTAACCCCAATTGCTTAAAAAAAAAAAAATAAAGTATGTTTCACAACAAAAATTTATCACCCTAATGTAGACAAATTGGGAAGAATATGTTTCGTTATTTTGAAAAATAAATGTTCTCCAGCATTTCAGATCCATACAGTGCAGTTCTTAATCCAGACTTTGTTAAGTGCTCCCAATCCAGACAATCCATTAGCAAATAATGGAGCCCAGCAGTGGAAGACCAATGAAGCCCAAGCCAGAGAAACAGCCAGAACATGGAATAGCTATGTGCCACAAATAATATTTAAATTCAATCTCAACACCAAGTGTGCATCACTTCTCCTATTCTGCAAAGACCTCTTCCTTTTTTGTTTGCATTTAATAGACACAGTTTTAGAAACAATACAGAATAAAAACCCAGACCATCTTCAGTCCTTTGGTGATTAAATGCACATTAGTAAATCTCTGTCTTGTCCTGTTTCACTGTTGTAACACATGAGCAGAGGCTAGAAGGATCATCTGGATTGTGAAATTGTTTAAAAGCAGTCACCCAGCTCTGCTTTTATTCATTTCTTCCATCATGGTTTAAGTATCATTATTGTGAATGAAAGTAGTTGTTGGTTAGCAGTAGGGATGTGTCTTTTTTTTCTTCCAGTTTTGTGGGCTCCTTTTCCCTTTTTATAGTGATGCTTATTGCAATGGCTAAAGCAGCTAACCAGTTGTACTTTAGAATATGTCCTCTAGGCAAGTCTAACTCTTTAGACAAGCTTGGTTGTTTGAACAAAAATGGGAACACTAAACATCACAGCCCTGATGAATATTGTGATTCTGCTGTCAAGTGTAGAAAGCTCCTTTCAAGAAAAGCTCGTGATCATTTTGTATGACTTGTCTAGAAACTTCTATAAATTTTGTGTTTTAATAAAATATTTTTCATCATTCTAAAAAAGGAAAAGAAAAGAAATTCTTAAAAATTAGAATGGAGTAAATAGAAGCTAATGACTTTATGATAAATCAAGAATCAATAAAATCATAAGAATGAAAAAATAGAAGACAATATGAAATATCTCACTGGAAAAACCACTGACCTGGAAAATAGATCCAGGAGAGATAATTTAAAAATTATTGGACTTCCTGAAAGCCATGATCAAAAAATGAGCCTAGACATCATCTTTCAAGAAATTATCAAGGAAAACTGCCCTGATATTCTAGAACCAAAGGGTAAAATAGCAATTGGAAGAATCCACTGATCACCAAAATGAAAACTCCCAGAAATATTATAGCCAAATCTCAAAGTTCCCAGATCACGGAGAAACTATTATAAGAAGCCAGAAAGAAACAATTCAAGTATGGTGGAGCCACTGACATATAATACAAGATTTAGTAGCTCCTACATTAAAGGATCCAACATCTTGGAATATGATATTCTGGAGGGTAAAGGAGCTAAGATTACAATCAATAATCACTTCCCCAGCAGAGCTGAGTACAGTCCTTCAGGGGGAAAATAAGATAAAGGGCTTTCAAGAATTCTTGATGAAAAGATCAGAACTGAATAGGAAATTTGTCTTTCAAATACAAGACTCAAGAGAAGCATAAAATGGTAATCAGGAAAGGGAAATCATGAGGGACTCAATAAGGTTAAAACTGTTTATATTCCTACATGTAAAGATGATATCCGTAACTCATAAGATCTTTCTCATTATTATAGCAGTAAGAATGAGTATATATAAACAGAGGGCACAGATGTGAGTTGAATATGAAGGAATGATGTGTAAAAAATAAAATTAAGGGGTAAGAGAGACATGTACTGGGAGAAAGAGAAAGGAAGAGGTAGAATGGAATAAATTGTCTCACATCAAAGAGATAAGAAAAAGGTTTCACAGTGGAGGGGAAGAGTGGGAAGATGAGAGGGAACATTACTCTCATCAGAATTGACTCAAAGAGGGAATAACATACACACTCAATTGGGTATAGAAATTTATCACACTCCACAGGAAAGTAGAAGAGGAAGGGCATAAGAGAAGGGGAGGGTGATAGAAGGCAGGGCAGATTGGGGGAAGGGGTAGTCAGAAGCAAAACATTTTTGAGGAAGGACAATGTGAAAGGAGAGAATAGAATAAATGGGAGGGGGATAGGATGGAGGGAAATACAACTAGCAATAGCAACTGTGAAAAAAACTTTAAAGCAAGTTTCACTGATAAAGGCCTCATTTCTCAAACTATAGAGAACTGAGTCAAATTTAGAAAAACAAGAGCCATTTCTGAATTGATAAATGATCAAAAGATATGATTAGTTTTTAGATGAAGTAATCAAAGCTACCTCTAGCCATATGGAAAAAATACTCACTCACTATGATTAGATAAATGCAAATTAAAACAATTCCTAGGTACTACCTCCTAAATATTAGACTGGCTAATAGGACAGAAAAAGTAAATAGCAAATGTTGGAGGGGGTGTGGGGAAAATGAGACTTTATGCACTGTTGGTGGAGTTGTGGACTGATTAAACCATTTTGTAGAGCAATTTGGAACTATGGTCAAAACCATGTAGACCCATTGACTTAGCAATAAAACTACTAGGTATGTATCATCAAAGAGATAAAACGCAAAAAGGATAAGGACCTAAAAGTACAAAAATATCTCTAGCTGATCTTTTCTGGGGGCAAAGAATTAGAAATTGAGGGGATGCCAATCAATTGGGGAATGACTGAAAAAGTTGTGGTATGTGATTATGATGGAACACTACTATACTATAAGAAATGATGGTCAGCATGCTCTCAGAGAAACCTGGAAAGACTTGCATTGGCTGATGCAAAGTGAAATGCGCAGTGTACAAAAGTAAGAACAATAGTGTGAGATGACCAGCTGTGCATGACTTAGCTATTCTCAGGAATACAATGATCTAAGACACCTCTGAAAGACTTATGATAAAAAATGCTATCCATCCTCAGAAAAAGAACTGATGGTGTATGAATACAGATAGAAACATACTTTTTTAACTTTATTTTTCTTGAGTTTTTCTCATTTAAGTTTTCTTTTGAAACATGACTATCATGGATATGTTTTTCATGACTATATATGTATAAGCTATGTCAGATTGCTTACCTTCTTAATGAAGTGGGGGTGGGAAAGGAGGAAGGGAGAGAATTTAGAACTCAAAGTTTAAAAAAAAATAAATGTTAACAACTGTTTTACATGCAAGTGGGGAAAAACAAAATAAAAAATAAAAACTAAAAGAAAAAGAAAACCAAATAACTAGTACACAAATGAAATGGGTGAATACACCACCAATGAAAATAAAAAAAACCAAACTATAAATTATCTAATTATATGTCAGTAAAATTGATAATCTAAATAAAATGGACGAATCTCTACAAAAATATAAACTGTTTAGATTAACATAAAAGAAAATTTTAAAAGTTATAAATGAGATCTCTAAGACAAAATCCTGGAGGGGTGGAGCCAAGATGGTGGAGTAAAAATAGGAACTTGCTTGAGCTCCTGCTCCAACCATCTCCAATACCTGTAAAAAAATTACTCTGAACAAATTTTAGTGCTATAGAAGCCACAAAGTGACAGAGAAACTTATCTCCCGCTGAAGGCATCCTGGCAGACATACAGGAAGGGTCTGTCTCAGCAAGCTGGGAATGGAGCACAGTTCCACATGAGCCACCCTGGCCCAAACCCATGGCAGAGACCTGCCAGAGCAGACATCAGAAGAGAGAATCACTGGCAGCTGTGGTGGTTTCCAGACTTCTCAACCCATAAATGCCAAAGGGAAAGAAAAAAGGTCAGTGGGGAACTCTGTTGGAAATGGGTGAGAGAAGAGTGTGGTCAGGCTCCTGCCCCTGGGGCAGCAGAAAGTGGCTGCAGCCACTGTGGCTGCTTCTGGCTCCAGGCCTATAGACTGTAGGGAGACCAATTGACCAGAAGGAATTTGCTGGAATTTCTTTGCTGGCGCTGAAGCAGGATTCTCTTCCTTTGCTCTGCTTGGATCTGGATTGCAGTCTTGGGTGGTGAGGAGTGCTAGTGTGGCAGAGCTTATTGAGATATGGAGAGGCAGTAATCCTCAAAGTTCTGAGGCAGGTGCCTCAAAAAAGCTCTCAGAAAAATTGCTCAAAACCCCAGAAATTTGAGACATAGCACTCTCCACTCTGGAAACAGAGTTCTACCATGACAAAGAGTTCAAAAGTCAAGTAATTGGCTGGCAAGATGAGCAAACAGAGTAAATGTAATCAGACTATAGAATCTTTTGGGGGAAACAAAGAGGATCAAAACATAGAACTAGAAGAAGTAAACAAAGTCAAAACTCCTACATCAAAAGCCTCCAAGGAAAATATGAATTGATTTCAGGCCATGGAGGAGCTCAAGAAGTACTTTAAAAATCAAGTAAGAGAAGTAGTGGAAAAATTGGGAAGAGAAATGAGAGTGATCTAAGAAAATCATGAAAAGTGAGTCAAAAGCTTGACCGAAGAAAATAAAACCTTAAAAAAATATGCTAACTCAAATGGCAAAAGAGATCCCAAAAGTCAATGAGGATAAGAATGCCTTAAAAAGCAAAATTGGCCAGATGGAAAAGGAATTTCAAAAGCTAACTGAAGAAAATAATTTCCTCAAAATTAAATTGGAGTAAATGGAAGCTAATGACTTTATGAGCAATCAAGATGCTATAAAACAAATCCAAATGAATGAAAAAATAGAAGGCAATGTGAAATATCTCATTGGAAAAACCCCTGACCTGGAAAATAGATCCAGTAGAGATCATTTAAAAATTATTGGACTACCTGAAAGTCATGATGAAAAAAGAGGCTAGACATCATCTTTCAAAAAATTATCAAGGAAAATTGCCCCGATATTCTAGAAGCAGAGGGTAAAATAGAAAATGAAAGAATTCACCAATTGACTGTTGAAAAAGATCCCAAAAAGAAAACTCCTAGGAATATAATAGCCAAATTCCAGAGTTCCCAGGTCAAGGAGAAATTATTACAAGCAGTTAGGAAGAAATAATTTGAGTATTGTGGAAACACAATCAAGATAACACATGATCTAGCAGCTTCTACGTTAAGGGATCAAAGGGCTTAAAATATGATATTCCATAGGTCAAAGGAGCTAGCATTAAAACCAAGAATCACCTACCTAGCAAAACTGAGGGGGAAAATATGGACATTCAAGGAAATGGAGGACTTACAAGCATTCTTGGTGAAAAAACCAGAGCTGAATAGAAAATTTGACTTTCAGATACAAGACTCAAGAGAAGCATGAAAAGGTAAACAGGAAAGAGAAATCATAAGGAACTTATTAAAGGTTAATTATTTACATGGAAAGATGGTATTTGTAACTCATGAGACTTTTCTCATTATGAGGATAGTTGAAGGGATTATATACGTATATATATATATGTATATGTATATATAGGTGGGTATGTATGTATGTATATATGTGTGTGTGTGTGTCTATGTGTCTACATGTATACATAGAGGGCACAGGGTGAGTTGAATATGAAGGGGTGATATAAAAAATAAAATTAAGAGGTGAAAGAGGAATATATTGTGAGGAGAGGGAGAGAGATAGAACGGAGTGTATTGTCTCAAATAAAGGAGACAGGAGAAGGCAGTTAGTTATAATGGAGGGGAAGAGCAGGAAAGTAAAAGTAACAACCTTACTCACATTGGATTTGACTTAAGGAGTGAACAACATACATACCCAAATGGGTGTCTTACCCTACAGGAGAGTAGGGGAAAGGAGATAAGGGGGGTGGTGATAGAAGGGAGGGCAAATTGGGGGAGAGGGTAGTTAGAAGCAAACATTTTTGAAAAGAGACAGGGTCAAAGGAGCAGCTCCCAGAAGCTCAGGCTGGACCTCAGACTCAGAAGCTCCTCAGCAAAAGCTCCAGAGGGTTCCCAGAATCAAAATCACTTCACTCAGGTTCCCAAAATTAAAATCATTCTCTCCAGCCTGGAGGGCCTTTTCTCTTCAGCCTCCCCAGCAGCACTAACTTCTGCCTCCACGGAGATTGCTCCAAGAAGATCTGTCTTTCCCAGGCAGGGTCTTTCCTTATATACAGTCTTGCTCCTCCCTATTCAGCCCCTTCCTGTTACATCAGCAACAGGGGTTTCCGTTCAGCCCCTTCCTGCTATGACAGCAATGGGAGTTCATACCTTCTGTTTCTTTACCAGAGGCTTAATTTGAACTAGGTGCTAAGTACCTCTCAGTTTAGCAATACAAAAGGAACTTCAAATTAGTTACTATTACAGTGGTGTGACTCTAAATTCTTTGAGACAGTTCCACCACAACACATCATGAAACCACAACAGTTTTGGGGTGGGCAGAGAGCCCACTTCAATAGCTTTTTGGCATCCCTGGGTTTAAACTGCAACACATTCTCTGGGTACATAGAGTAAAGAACTGCTCAGAGCTTTCTGAGAACCTAGAGCCTATAGGATGTGACTTATAAAGTTTTATCATGAGCTACTCTGCAGGTGAGGATGGATTGGAAGCCAGGTCAATCACTCACTTCTATAACAGCACAAATTAGGCTTATGCTTATAGGATTTAGAATTGGAAGTGAGCTTAGAGACCATATAGCATAATCAAAATTTGGGGTTTTAATGGATTGTAAATTCAATATAAATCAACAAAGTGATGTGTCAGTCTGAAAAAAAGTTAATGTTATTGTAGGCTACATTAAGTGAGGCATCCAGAGAAAGAATTGATAAATAGAAGCATGTACAAATTGATTTTACATATGCACATATTTGTGCCTAATTGTAGTCATAACTAGGGTGGGGGCAGGGTAGAAAAAAGGGAAAAAATAAATTTACATGGTAAATTTGTTATATATTTTAAAGGAATAGCAAATTGTACATAATAGATTCGCATTTTATGTGCAATCATTTTTTATTATACAATGTTATAGAAATGCTTGTTTTATCCCATAAATTAAAAATAAAATTTTTTTTTCTTTTTGGAGGGGGGAAGGTAAGGCAATTGGGATTAAGTGACTTGCCCAAGGTCACAGGGCTAGTTTTTGTGTTAAGTGTCTGAGGCCAGATTTGAACTCAGGTCCTTTGGATTCCAGGGCCAGTGCTCTATTCACTTGCCACATAGCCGCCCCCAAATTTTTTAAGAGAAAGAAGCATAGCATCCAGGAATAAGGAGGTGACATCCTCCTTGTATTCCTCTCCAGTCAGATCATTATTGGAATACTGTGTTCACTCATGGGCACTTCATTTTTAAAGAGGGCACTGATAAGCTAGAAAGCATCTTGACAAAAAGCCTTATCCTCAAAGAGAAACTGGGGATGCTTATCTTGGAGAATAGAAGGCTGAGAGGTGAAGTATAATAACTGTTTTCAAGTATTTGAAGGGCTATCACCTCAAAGAGGGAGTAGATTGGTTCTATGTGGCTCCAAAGGGTAAAACTTAGAACAATGGAGAGAAGCTGTGAAAAAGAAGAAGGAAGAAGGAGGAGGAGGAGGAAGAGAAGAAGAAGAAGAAGAAGAAGAAGAAGAAGAAGAAGAAGAAGAAGAAGAAGAAGAAGAAGAAGAAGAAGAAAGAGAAGGAGAAGAAGAAGGAGGAGGAGGAGGAGGAGGAGGAGGAGGAGGAAGAAGAGGAGGAGGAAGAGGAGGAGGAGGAGAAGAAGAAAATATAAGTTTAATGCAAGGAAAAATTTTACTAACAATTCAAGCTATTCAAAAGTGGAATGAACTGCCCCATGAATTTATTGTTTCCCTCTCAATGAAGGTCTTTAGGTAAATGTTGGATGACTACTTTTCTATTTGTTGCAGAGGAAATATTTTTTTTTCAAGTATGGGTTAGACTAGGTGGCCACTGAGTTCCATTGTAACTGTGAAATCCAGGCATCCTGGTTCTCCCAATTCATTTCTGGATGTGGTAATTAAGCCC
The DNA here is from genome assembly GCA_011680675.1 of Gymnobelideus leadbeateri. Taxonomy (NCBI): domain Eukaryota; kingdom Metazoa; phylum Chordata; class Mammalia; order Diprotodontia; family Petauridae; genus Gymnobelideus; species Gymnobelideus leadbeateri. Next base: position 81,012 of record WOXC01005851.1, on the reverse strand, counting down.
GAGTTTGACTGATTTTTCCAAGATCACACACATAATAAAGAGCAGAGTCAGGATTCAAAACCAGCTCCTTTGAATCCAAATACAGGGTTCTTTTGGACTATTAATTCCGGATCTGCCTGTTTATAATTGTGAAAAAAAAAATCAGTGTGTCTCGGCCTGAGCTTCTCTTTTAAAAGACAAACTTTAGCTCACTAGACAAGGTTCTGTTATAGCTGACTCTTGTCATAGGGTCCCATGAATCAATATGAATCAAAGGCCGGATGGCAAACTCAATAGCGTATTTGAAACAGATGGCTACACCAGATGACTGAATATGTATTATGTTCTGTCCTTGCGAAACAACTTTTTAATATACTGCCTGTCAAGTGATTGAAAATGACTCATACAGATTCACAAAATGTGTTATATTTACAATAAAATATATATAAGAAATAAATGTGAATGCCAGCTAAGTCTCTTCCAAAGAAATAAAAATATTAAGACAACATAACCTAATGTATGTCCTCAGAACAATTCTGTAAGGTTATTTAAAAATCACAATCTGGGCCTGCAGTGAGCACAGCCTTAGCATTCTGATAAGACCCTCCATAATTGGAATGCAAAGCAGGTGGGAACAAACAAGACCACAGATGTAGCAGGAGGATGAGAAGGCAAAGAGAAGAGAAAATGACCCACAGGGTGGGCAGGTGGGCATTCTCATTTTAGCAGAGTCTAACAAATTCTGCTTAACCAATCCCCTAAGACTGTCTGTTTAATCCCCACACTGCTCAAGGAAATCACTTGTTAGATCCCAATGAGCAAAGCAAGAAAAACATAAAAAAAAAAACCAAGCAAAAAGTGAGCTAAATATTGCTGAGATGAAGACCCAAGGTCCTCTCCACATGGTATTCATAGATGGCTTTATTTCTTTCCTGCTCGTGTCAAACCAGCCTTTTAAAACAGTTCAGGGAGATTCTGTTCTTAGTCCTCCAAATGTTAAGGGAGAGAAGAGACACCCAGGCTATTTAACAAGTCATGTCCATATGGTTCTGTGTTTACTCAACTGGCTTCAGGCTCTAGGCACTGAATCGGGCAGGATTAAGGGTTTGTAAGTGATGATGGAAAAGAAGGGCCAGCTGTGATGGACCCTGTTGTTTTTGCAGCTTCAAAATGGCCACAAGATAGGAGGAAATGGTTAGATGAGGTGCCTGCTGTTAGGTGATGAGCACCTGGGGGAGGAAAGTAACACCTGAGTCACACAAGAGCTTTTCAAAGGTATGACAGCTAATTTTTGCTTTCCCCTGCACTCTTTCTTTTATGGTGCATGTGATTTCTTTTTTTTTTTTAAGCAATTGGGGTTAAGTAACTTGCTCAAGGTTACACGGCTTGTCATTATTTATGTGTGGGTGCTCATTTTCTGAGGCTGGATTCAATCTCGGGTCATCCCAACTCCGAGGCCAGCACTCTTACTCACTGCGCCACCTAGCCAACCCTGCATGTGATTTCTTAAATGTGAATGTTGTACTAGAAGATAATTTTGCCTAATCCAAGTACAGGCATAAAGCCGATAGATAAGGTGCTGACACCTCTCTACCTTACTCCATGTTTGTAGGAGGATTTACATCCTATTTCCTCTGAGAATCCCCAAAGCCTTTCATTATATTATCTTGGGTATCCTCTGGGAAGGAAGGTATGGTTATCTCCATTTTTCATGGAAGGAAAATGAATCAGGGTAGGGTGAAGTGGCTATGCATCAGTGGAAAGCCTGGGTTCCAGAAGCTTCATTCTCTCATTTCTAGCCCTGGACTCTCTTCATTTTGTTTCCTTCATTTCTCCAGTTAGAGAATGATCTGCACCCAAAGTTTCCTATTTCTAAACATCATTATAATTGCTAGCTTCACCATCCAGAAGAACTATTGCCATCCAGGACATGGGTCATGTCCAAAGTAGACATATCTGAGAAAATCCAAAAGTCTGGGCTTTAGGCTCTGGTGCAAAATAAATTCAAAGCTCATGCCATGTGACTCATGCTTTTTCATTGCATCTGCAATTGGCTAATATTTTCTGCATGAAAATGAGGCACATTTTGCTGCAGTTTCCAGTACACAATGTGTATTCTTGGCTCATCCTTTGATATGTCATTATGCATGTTCAATCTAGTCTTGTTTTGAAGATTTAACCAATAATGTTACCAATCTGTATAAGAATTCTCCTCTGTTGTGAGCCAGGTATGGATAAAGGTCTTTGTTATCCTTTGTCAATCCTGAATCATTTATGTCTCATCATTCCTTCCTATTGAACTTTCAATGGCATTTCAAACCAGAATTAGGCCTTGTTTTATAGTGCTTTGGAAACTGAATAACCCTCCTTTCAGGAGTCTTACTTCCTATAGAGCTATGCTGACAAATAACAAAGCAGGATATGTCAAGAGTGTCATCTAAAGCCAAATCTCAGGCATTCTCTTCCTCTCTACATGTACAGGCTTTAAAGCTTAAGTGACAATAAGGACATAATACAGGGGAGAACTGGCAAATGTTTAACAATGAGAATCTCCAGAGGTGGGAGAAAAAAGAAATATACCATACTTTAAGCTAAATTTGCATTATTAATGCTTTCCTAAGTCAAGGCAATCAATAAAACAAGAAACCAAGACCTGATTTGTAGGGATTCCTGTTTTCTGAGGCATAGAAATGGTCACACTAAAGATTAATTTTCTTTGCCAAGTCATTAGAGCTGGATCGAATTCAACTCCTTTGTTTTAAAATGAGAAAACTAATTAACTGGAAGAAGGAGGTTACTTACTCAAGGTGAGAAATTTAGTAAGAAACAGTTAGGATTTGAATCCAGATTCTCTGACTCCTCATACAATGATCTTTCCATGATATAACTATATTTGATCAATTTGCTAGGCATCTATCATAGGTCATGTATGGACTGACCTTAAGGTCCCTTAAGAGACCTACAGGGAAACAGCATGCTCAAAGATAAGTACAGTCACAAATTACAAAGTTAAAACAAAGTAATTTCAGTAGTTTCACTTGAATGATGAAGTCAGAAGCTAGATCAATGGAGTAGAGAAAGGTCTAATATAGGAAAGTGACACTTATCTTGAACCTTAAAGGGACATAGGGATTCAAAGACAAGAAGAAAACACACCAGGCATGGGAGACAGCCTATGCAAATGTCCAGAGGTGAGAGATGGAATATAATATACAGGGAAAAGAAAATAAATGAACTTTGTTGGGATGTAGAATGCATGAGAGGGAGTAATGTATAATTTGATAAATCTGGAAAGATAGTTTGGAATCAGATTATGAAGAAGTTTAAATGTCAAACAAAGGAGTTTCTATTTTGTTGTACGTATAATGGGATTGCCTTAGAGTTTCTTGAGTTACAAGGAGTAACATGGTCATACCTCTGTTTTAAGGATATCAATTTGGCAACTGTGTGGAAAATGGATTGGCAAGGAGAGCAGAGGGTACCACTTATGCAACTACTGTATCTATCTATCTTAAACTATCTTTTGTTTTTGTTGTTCAGTCATTTCAATCTTGTCTCAACCGTCACAACCCCTTTTGGGGTTTCTTGGCAAAGATACTGGAGTGGTTTGCCATTTCCTTCTCTAGCTCATTTTACAGTTAAAGAACAGAGGTGAACAGGGTGCAGTGACTTGCCCAGGATCACACAGCTAGTAAATGTTGAAGCCAGATTTGAACTCATGGAGATGAATGTTCAAGTCATACTTGATACTCATTAGCTATATGACCTTGGGCAAGTCAGTCTTTGGGCCTCAGTTTCCTCAACTGTAAGATGAGGCGGTTGAACTAAATAATCTTTAACAATCCTTCTAGTTCTAAAGCTATGAACTTAGTGCTTTAATGGTAGCAAAGTTCTTTCTTCATGGATGCTTTGTGAGGAATGTAGGGTAAATATTAGGCCCGTTATACATGTGAGAAAACTGAAGCAGAGTGAGGTTAAATGATATTGAAGGAAGGTGGGAGAAAGTTAATTGAAACATCTTTAAAGACCTCATCTAAATATCACACAATATCTTGAACACTCTCTACCATGACTTCCTGAGGTTAACAGTGAAAGTTTGGTTATACTTTGTTATAGTTAAGGGGGAAAAAGATGTTTGTATGCTCTTTTCTCAAATAGGTTATCTATATACACTCTTCCCAACTGTTATTCCCTTACTTCTGCTCTTAAGCTTTTCTGGGACTCCTAAGGTCTGCATCTTCAGTTAAATTTCTACCTTCTATAAAGCAGCATTTGAAAATCCCCCTTGGGGAGGTAGAGGAAATTCAGATTTCCTCTGAAATCACCTCCAAGTTGTACAGAATAATTTGTTTGTAAGTTGTTTGCATGTCATCTATACTATTAGAATATAAGCTCCTACAGAGCAAGAACTCTTCTTGTCCCCCTTTTATTTGGTCTCCCCAGCATTTGCTACAGTGCCTGGCACAAAGTAAATGCCTAATAGATGCTTCTCCAGGGATTGATTCCAGTCTGGAATCTTCCCAGCTACAAATTTTGGATTTCTTAGCTGATTATTGACTCCTTGCCTTTTATCTTAGGTGTAAGGACCCAGTTGAACCAACCTGAATGAGTACTATACCTATAAAATATCTGTGTAGCTCTGATGCAGAAGCTGATATGATCTCCAAATTGGGCCATGCCCCCAGAACTACTCAGAATTTTTTGGGCTGTCTTAAACCATGGACTTACTTATATCATGTGGACTCCATCTTTCTATATTGGACTAAAAATCATTATTTTCAATGTTCACTGGAAACATCTCCACTATCTCATCCATGGACCTTTCCCATCTCATTTTGGAGGTTTTATTCCCAGCTTGGTGCTAAGGAAATTGAAGAATTACCCTGGTTTGGTGGTGCCAGTTATGCCCTAATTACATTGTGAGGTGTGAGTTGTGTGAGGAACTTATTTGTCTACCTTCACATCCTTGTTTTTCTTGCCTCACATTCTTTTGGATATCTTCAACTAAAACATTGTAGCCTTCTCTAAAACATGAATGAATGAATGAATGAATGAATGAATGAATGAATGAATACACTTGTATTAAAGACTTAACATGTACTAACACTGTGCTAAGCATTCTAGATTCAAATACAAAAGTAAGACAGTTCTCAATGTCAAGGAGTTTATATTTTAATAGGAAGAGACATATGGGGAGATGTTGGCCAGGAAAGTTGCTTTTCATCTGATGAATATAAAAAGTCAATTGACTCTCCCTTTCCAGAGTCAAGGATAACACTGATTTGATTACAGGTCTTAGCTCAAGAAGTAGAAAATGTCGGGGGGAATTATATAAAATTTATTTGGTGTGAAGATGAAAAGACTTGGTCCCAAGGAGTTTAGATCTAAGCATCTCACTTAGCTTCTCCCAGGGGTAGTCTCTGTAAGTCTGGTTTGGTGGGTGGCCCACAGAAGTAGTAAGACAGAAAATGTCTATAAAAAGGGTCCATCACTTTCTATTTTACTGTTTTATTTAATTCCCCTGCAACTATCTTTTTCATCTCAATAGTAGACCCTGCTAGTCCCATTTTATAGAAGGAGAAAATGAGGCTCAAAGGAGTTAACTGACTTTGCCAGGGTTACATAGTAATCTGTTGGCAGAAGCTGAACTCAAATACAATATTTCTGGGTTTCTGGGAATCCCTTCTACTGTATCATAGTGCTTCTCTTTAGCAGTGATTATTCATTCAGCCAACAACACTATTGATCCCTTAACTGAGTGCAGATGACCATTTTGTCAAGTGGATTTTTAAATAGCCATATTCTTCTTGTACCCTTTCCACTCAGTGACTATAAGCTAAAGATGTAATTAAAAGGAAGGAAAAAGAGGATATCCCATCTGCAAAAAATATTCAAGGTAGTTGTATATTTTTTTAAAACCCACCAGCAATCTAGAAATGATCCTTATGTCAATCAATTGAGAAATGGGCTGAATAATGTTGACATATCAATGTAATAAAATATTATTGTGCCATAAAATAAAAAAAATTGAAAAATATTTTTAAAATGGGAAGACATGGGTGGAGTCAAGATGGTAGAGGAAAAATAGGACTTCTTTGGGGTTCTGGCTCTCACCTCCTCCAATTCATGTAAAAGGTGACTCTAAAGAAACTTTGGAGCTACAGAACCCACAAAATGACACAGAGAAGCTAACCTCCCACTGAAGACAGCTTGGTAGGCCAGCAGCAAGCAGCCAGCACAGCTCTTTGGGAGCCAACTTGCAAGCCTGAGGTTTTAGCCCCAGGGTGGGCCTGACCAGCCACTACCTGAAGGGAATTCAGATCACCTGCAGCTGTGGCAGTTTCCAGAATTATCAACACATAGATACTAAGGACAAAATGAGAGGTCAGTGCAGAGTGGACTTTGGGATCCAGTAGTTGGGAGTGCAGTCAGCCTCTGCCCCTGCCACTGGGAGAAGCCACTGAGGAGCCAAGGAAGCCACTGCCTCATGGCAGCTTCAGCTCCTGGTCTATAGTTTGTAGGGGGACCAAGCAACCAGTCTGAGGGGAAATCACTCTTGCTTTAACATGCTTGGATCTGGATTACAGTTTAGCATGGAAGTCTTGGGGTGTGTGATCAGCTTGCCAGAGTGTGTGGAGGCTTCAGAGAGGGCACTCAACTAATACCTTCAGCAGCTGAGAAAACCAAAGTGTTTGGGACAAAGCTCCCTTCTCTGGTAGCAGAGTCCTACTGTGGCAAAAAGCCCCAAAGTCAAGTAATTGAGGGGCAACATGAGCAAACAAGGGGAGAAAAGTAAACAGAGCAACCAACTTTACACGCATATTTTGGGGACAAAAAGGATCAAAGCATGGAACAAGAGGAAGACAGTGAAGTCAGAACTCCTGCACCAAAAACTTCCAAGAAAAATACAAGCTAGGGGCAGCTAGGTGGCGCAGTGAGTAGAGTGCCTGCCCTGGAATCAGAAGGACCTGAGTCCGGAATTGGCCTCAGACACTTAACACACAAGTAAAAACAAAAATCAAGCAAAAAAAAAAAAAACTAGCCATGTGACCTTGGGCAGGTTACTTAACCCCAATTACCCTCCAAAAAAGCAAAAAAAAAAAAAAAATACAAGCTGGTTACAGGCAATAGAGGACACTAAGAAGGATTTTGAAAATCAAATAAGAGTAGTGGAGGAAAAATTGGGAAGATAAATGAGAACGATGGAAGAAAATTATGAAATGAGAGTCAACAACCTGACTGAAGAAAATAACACCTTTAAAAATAGACTAACTCAAATGGCAAAGGAGGCTCAAAAAGGCAATGAGGAGAAGAATTCTTTTAAAAGCTGAATTTGCCAGATGGAAAAAGAATCTAAAAAGCTCACTGAAGAGAATCATTCCTTCAGAATTAGATTGGAGCAAATGGAAGCTAGTGACTTTATGAGAAATCAAGATATTATTAAACAGATACAAACAAATGAAAAAATAGAAAGCAATGTGAAATATCTCATTGGGAAAATCACTGACCTGGAAAATAGATCCAGGAGAGATAATTTAAAAATTATTGGACTACCTGAAAGCCATGATTAAAAAAAGAACCTAGAAATCATTCTTCAAGAAATTCTCAAGGAAAATTGCCCTGATGTTTTAGACCCAGAGGGCAAAATAGAGGTTAAAAGAATCCACCAATCACCTCTTGAAAATGATCCCCAAAAGAAAACTTCTAGAAATATTATAAACAGGTTCTAGAATTCCAAGATCAAGAAGAAAATATTACAAGCAGCCAAGAAGAAACAATTTGAATATTGTGGAAATACAATCAGGGTCACACAGGATCTGGCAGCTTCTACACTGAGGCATTCAAGGGCTTGGAATATGATATTCCAGAGGTCAAAGGAGCTGAGATTAAAACCAAGAATCACCTACCCAGCAAAACTGAGTATCATGTTTGTAGCAGCAAGCACCCCAACATCCCCAGGGTAGCTGCCAACACAGATTCTTAGATCTGCTTTTCTAAAGGAAAGCAACTCAAAATGGGTTAACAAGCTTACTTTAATCAAACAAACATATATTACCTAGTTCAGGGGGAAAAGGTCAGCACCCCGAACTTCAGAGTTACAGAACTTACAGATCAGGCAGACAGGCTTCCAAACTGTCCAACCATTACGTCAATACCAAATCACAGTTACCAGAGAGGGAAGCATCAACATCTGGTTTTCAAAGCTGGGGGGCTCTCAACAGCTGCCCAGAGTCTCATCTGGTCAAATCACACACCACTTCTCAAAGTGAACCCCAAAGCAAAGCCTCAAATCAGGGATTATATAGTCTTCTCCTGGCTCAGAGAATGTAACCACCCTCTTGACCCACTGCCCAATCACATAGCATCAAGGTGTGGTCATCCCTGAAAACCAAGCCTCCTACCACAGGCTCCATGTGATCACATTCAGCCTATTAGGAGGCAGAATATATTTTCAAATCAAGGAAGGTTCTCAGAATCACTTAAGTCAATCAAAGTCTCTTGAGCTAATCAAAGGGCCTAGGGGCAGGAAAGATCTTCAAATCTGCATTTCCATTATAATGTTTCAGGGGAAAATCTGGTCATTCAATGGAATAGAGGACTTTCAAGCATTTTTGAGGAAAAAACCAGAGTTGAATAGAAAATTTGACATTAAGGTACAAGAAGCAAGAGAAGCATGAGAAGGTAAACAGGGAAAAGAAATCATAAGGAACTTATCAAAGTTTAACTATTTATATTTCTACATGGGAAAACGATAATTGTAACTTATGAAACTTTTCTCAGTATGAGAATAGTTGAAGGGAATAGAAATGTGTGTGTATATACACATACGTGTGTGTGCGTGTTTATGTGTGTGTGTATCCACATATATATTTCTCTATAGGAGATGTATGGGCATATGAATATATATGTGAATGTGTGTATATATGTGCACAGATATACATAGATAGAGGGCACAGGACCAATTTAATAGGAAGGGATGATACTTAAAAGGTGAAATTAAGAGGTGAGAGAGGAATATAATGAGAGGGGATGGGGAGAGACAGAATGGGATAAATTATCTCATATAGAAGAGGCAAGGGAAAATGGTTACAATGGAGGGGAAGAACAGGAAGGCAAAAGGGAATGGGTCAACCTTATTCTCATTGAATTTGGCTTAGGGAGGGAATGACATACACATTAAATAGGGTATCTCACCCTACAGGAGACTAGGGGGAAAGGGGATGAGAGGTGGCATGATGGAATGAAGGGCAGGCTGGGCGGGAGGGAAGGTGGAAGCACCCACTTTTGAAAAGGGACAGGATCAAAGTAGAGAATAGAACAAGTGGGGCATGGGATAGGAGTGAGGGAAATATAGTCAGTCTTTTGCAATATATCCACTATGGAAATGTTTTGCATAGCTACACATGTACAACCTATACTGAATTACTTATTTTCCCAGTAAGAGTGGTGACAAAGGAATGAATCTGGAATTCAAAGTTTTAAAGTCAAATGTTTAAAGTATATATATATATATATATATGTATATATATACACTATTATTAATAGTATTCTACATGTAACTGGGAAATAAGACATGCAGGCACCAGGGCATAGAGATACACCGTGCCCTAGTGGAAAATCAGAGGGGGAAATGGGAGAAGATATGGGAGAGAGCAGATTGGAGGAGGGGATATTTTGGGGTGGTGCATAGGGGAAAACCAGGGAGAAAATTTGGAACTCAAAATCTTGCAGAAATGAATGATATAAACTAGAAGTTAATAAAGTGTTTGATTTTAAAAATATTAAAAAAAAATAAAATGGGAAGACATGAAATGATGCAGAATGAAGGAAAGCAAGCTCAGAATAACCAAACTGCCTTCAAATGAGTAAAACATAATAAAAAATAGTAAAAGTAGCAACAATACAAATGCACCAATTATACAAAAAAAAAAATAGAAAGCAAAGATAGATAAGGTTTTTTTAAATGAGCAAGGCAAAGAAATAGAAAAAAATAATGCAATAGTAAAGACAAGATTTCTTCAAGAAAATTAGAGATATTAAGGGAAAGTTTCATGTAAAAATGGAAAAGTGGCAGAAATCCAAAAGAAGCAGAAGAGATTAAGAAGAGGTACATGGCAAGAATACGTTAAAGAATTATAAAAGAAAGGTCTTAACATTGTAATAACGGTGAAGGTGTGGTTGCTGATCTAGAGCCAAACATCCTTGCTCCTTGTTGGGAAAGCTATGGCAAATCTGGACAACATAGTAAAAAGTAAAAATATCACCTTGCTGACAAAGGTCTGTATAATTAAAGTTGCCGGCTTTTTTCCAGTAACAATATATAACTGTGAAAATTGAACTATAAGGAAAGGTAAGTGCCACAGATTCAATGCTTTCAAATTGTGGCATAGGAGAAGACTTTTGAAAGTGTCCTGGACAGTAAGGAGGTCAGATAAGTCAATACTTAAAAAAATAATTCAGGCTATTCACTGGAATGTCAAATACTTAAGCTGAAGTTTAAATACTTTGACCACAAAAAGGAGGACAGGATTCATTGGAAAAGACCCTGGTGTTGGGAATGATTGAAGGAAAAAAGGATGGCAAAGGATTAGATAAATGGATAGCATCATGAAAACAATTAATGCAAACTTGGATAGACTTCAAAAGATAACGAAGGATAAAAGGGCCTGACATGCCTGTCCATGGGGTCACAAAGAGTTGAACATGCCTGAATGACTGAGCAACAAACAACAAGCCAAAGAAGATAGCCTAGTATTCACCAGGCTCCATTTTCATCCTTATATTATACTCTTACATGTACTCTATGATATAGTCCAGCTGCTTACTATGCCCTGGATATACAAAGCACTCTTGTGTCTTCATATTCCTCAATCATGAGCAATGATTCTTTTTTCATAGATAGTATATGTCACTCTATTCCCCTATGACCCCATTCATTATTCCTGTAACTTTCTACATAGAATCCATCTTCCTGATCATTATTCTCCTTCATGTGGTATTTCTTCCATTAGAATGTAAACTTCATGAGTTCAGGGACAGTCTTTGCTTTTGTATTTGTAGCTTCAGGGCTTAGTATAGTCCTTGGCACATAGTAATCACAATAATTCTCTATAGCTTATTCTTTCATTCTTCCATTCTTTTACTCATATTTTTCCTTTATCCTGAACTATCCTCAGACTCTTCACCTATGTAATTCATTCTCATCTTTTAAACCCAACTGGAATATCATCTTTCCCATGAAGTCTACATTTGACACAAATTATTGCCCATTTTGAAGACAACTTGAAATGCAACAGAAGCTCATTTAGCATCAAATGCAATTTTTATATTAAGATCAAGGGTAACTGGGATTGACCCCAAACTCTCATGTTCATTTCCATGCTTGCTCCCTTTTGACAGAAATTTGTTACTTTTTTTAAAGGCAAAAACAGTGAAAGTTCTTAGTCACCAGCTTATTCCCAGAGACTAATCTAACTACTTAGGAAAATTATCCTCAAGTTTATGAAGCTCTAGGGGAAGAAGGTCTGGAAGACAACAAAATGTAAGTTCCATGAGGACAGAAATGTTTTACTTTTGTCTTTATATCCTTAGTACCTAGCACCAATCCTTATATTGTTATTCAGTCATTTCAATTGTGTCCTACACTTCATAATGCATTTTAGGGTTTTCTTGGTGAAGATACTAAAGTGGTTTGCCATTTCCTTCTCCAGCCCATTTTACAGATGATGTAACTGAGGTAAACAGTGTCAAGTGACTTGTCCAGGATCATATCCCGCGTAAGTATCCAAGACCAGATTTGACCTCAGGGAGATGAGTCAACCTGGCTCCAGATTTTGACCCCTATAACACTGTGCTATCTAGCTGCCTAGTAAATATTTGAGGAAGTATTAAAATTCATGTTTTTCTTAATCCAATTTCAGCACTCTATCCACCACTCAAAATGTATTTAAATTTTCACTATTATTCTTATATCATTTTACTGTTCCAAATAATAACTACAGAATTCACTTGAACTGCATTGTCCCAGTGGGAATGACCCAGGAAATTCTTGGACTGTCTAAGCTGTATGAATACTGGTGGGAGAAGAAGGCTATTAGAGTTATCAATACTCCCCCAGTGCATTCTGCCAGCTTTGACATTCCCACGACTTGTATGCATTCTCTTGAAAGTGACACTGACAACATGTGTAATCATTCACTCCCAAGGAAATCTGTGTTGCTGTTCTATGAACTTTGGCCAACTCATGAGAAGGAAGAAGGTTTTGCTGGTCCTTTCAGACAGAAGCTGTATTTATGGGAACATTCTTCTAGCACTCATTTTTTGGCAGATGCTGGAAGCCTGTGGCCTGGTTGTAGCAAATGTTTCTTTACTTTGCTGTTTACTTTGACCAGGCCAGGGCAGGGGTGGCCAACTGGAAAATTGGCTATGATTATGATGATACAGCCAATCAAAACAGGTGGCAATGAAATCAAGTACTTCCTATAGTACATACTGTAGTTTGTAAGTGATTGTTAGTACTGTTGAAAAGATTCTGTATTAACAGTCTGGGAGATGGACATTTTATGCCCAACCATAGAAAGAAAACTAGAAAGGCAATAGGCTGGTGATTTTCAGAGTAACTTCCTGCTATCCAGTAAGGAGCACTGGGGACATTCTCTCCAATGCCTCTCACATTGGTAACTTCCTTTCAACTGTCACTGACAGGAATCTGGTCTAGCCTTTATTATATGTCACTTGAATTCAGATAGATAGATAGATAGACAGACAGACAGATAGTTCTAAACAGCAGGGATACAAATTCAAGGGAGCGAGGCATTTTCTGCTGACAAGAAGCTTATATCTAATGGAAGAAGGCAACACATAAACAGGTGCTAGAAAGGAAGAGGTAAAGGAAAATTGAATGGAAACCTGGTCAGGAAATGGGAAATCACATAGAGGTTTGGGTCTTGGAAATAAAAAAGGAAATCTCATGTATCAGAGCTAAGGGACCCAGAAGCAGAATCCAATGAGGGGAGGGAAAAAGAGATGATGATCCCAGAGTAGGGCCATGGTGAGGAAATCTCTGAATTGACTCATATTTTCTCAGCCTCTAAGCTTTCTAACCCTTTCTAACCCTTGTAAGCCTTCACATAGCTGCCAAAGAAGACTTCCGATGTAGTTCTTTAAGCTAGTCCCTTGAAAGGCAGCATGGCATAAGAAATGGAGAGCTTCCTTAAGATTCATGAAGATCTGAATTCAGGTCCTGCATTTGTGTGACCTTGGCATTGGCAATTTCTCAGTGCTCCAAGCAAGTCTAAACCTAAAAATTGAACAAATGTTGCTAATCTTCATGGGTAAAAATAGTTTTTTTTTTTCACTAAGTATTCCTATGGTAATTAAGTAAGAGCTAAGAACAAAAAAAGAAAAAGAAAATCTAGCTCTTTACTCAGACCCAAAATCTTTCAGTTACCTCTTCTACTGATTAGCATAAGCTCCTTATTCTTCCACTGCAGTCTGCCTCCAGCTTTATATTACTTTCTTTCGCATACTCCATGTTCCCATGCTAGCTGACTAAATCACATACCTCCTTACTAATTCACCCCATTCTATCTCCATGCTTCTCAACAACTATTCTTCATGTGTGGAATGGATTCCTCTCTTCTCCCCCACCCCCTGTTTCTTTGAATTCCCTCAGTTCCCTCAATAGTCTATTCATTAGGGTCCTATTCCATGAAGCCATCCCTGTTCTCCCCAACTGAAAACGATCCCTCCCTCATCAAATTTCTCATGAGTTTTGTTTTGTTTCAGTCTCACCTTTTCTGTTCCTGCTCTTACCACTATCAATCAGGCAAGTCCAAGGTAGCCATATTACTAATACTTACCCTACAAGGTTATTGTGATGATAAAATCAGATATTTATAAAGTGCTTAACATGTGGCCTGCCACATAATAGGCATTAAATAAATACTTGCTAAATTCATATTAAAAATAAAATCATAAACCTATCAATATGTGAATGTGGATGAAAATTCTAGACAGGAATATTCAAACATAGAGGAAAAAATATTGAAAAACAGCTTGATTAGTAGAAATTACCCTGGACTGAGAATTAGTTCCAGATCTGCTAGTAATTATCTGCAGACCTAGATTGTCACCTGGCTTCTATTTCCTCATTTCTAAAAATGAGGAGGTTGGACTTAAATGATCTTATGAGGCCCTATCTAGACATACATTTTGGTAGCCAATAACCTATCAACATTTATCAACTACTATTATTCTTGAGACATATGGGGTAACAATGGCACTTTTTTTTCTTTCTATTCTATACACTTCAGAACACACATACACACACATACACTGACTTACAAGATTAGAATATGATTATGATTTCAATCTAGGCTAACACACTGGTAGAGATTCTCATTTTATTTCTAACTTGTAGTCACAAACTCACACTTAAAAATGCAAGGAATTTTAGAGAATCATTGAGTTATACTCCATCATTTTGTAGACTAGGTAAATGAGTCAGCCCTGGAAATGATTTGTCGAAGGTCATAAAGGTAGCCAAGAACAGAACCAAGTTTCAAACCCCACTTGATGTTATCTCAGTGTCCATCTAGAGCTGTGTGTGGTCTAATGCAGTTTGGCCTTGTTTTCAGTGGACACTTTATTCTTTATCAACAAAGAATGCAATGTTTCATCTGAACCTGACATAACAGATTTGAAGTTTGGCTGAGAACTCTTATCTAGCTTATCAGCTCTGAAGGTCAGAGTTAAGGTTGAGAATCCAAGTGCTATTTTCTGACTCTGAGAGAGGCTCAGTCACTGTTCATCAGAAACATCACCTGCCTTCAGAAGTAAATGCATTTCTTGTTGTAGCTGATTTATTATCATCTTTCCTTGGATTTTATAATGGCCTGCCTACTCTGTGACACTGAAGGAATTGATTTTATTTTTTCTCTTGTTAGAGACAAAAACAACCTTGCTTTCTTTGAAAAATGATCCTTCCTGAGATTTGTGACCTTTGGAGTTCTGTAGGATTTGCCTTCCTGGATCCCAATATAGGAACTAATAGAAAGGAATGTCTGTGTCATAGGCTCTTCCCCCCTACCCCAAAGAACAGCCCCACTGTCACTAAGGCAGAGAAACAAGTAGTTCATCCTTAGGTTAACTTCAGAATAAGGTTGGCAATATAAAGATGGATTTCCAAAGAGCTTTACTAGCTCAGGTTCAGTATCCTGGAATTTTCTCTTTACCATTTATCATCCTATCATTCCTTCTTCCAAAGCAAACCTAAGATCCACTCTCCCTTCTCTAGGCCTGTGACCAAGACTGTAGTCTAATCACTAGATATCTCATACTATCACAACTACAGACATAAGCTGCCAATCTTTTATGTCCTCATCATCTCTCGTCTAGACAATTGTGATTATAGCCCCCCAAGTCATTTCTCTGCCTCAAGTCTCCCCTTTTCCAGTCCATCTTCCAAATAGCAGACAAGCGAACTTTTGTTAAGCACAGGTCTCCGTCTTTCCTCCACACAAAATGCTGCAGTGGTTCCTCCCATATTCCTCTAGAATCAAATATTAACTGCCCTGTTTAACTTTTAAAGCTCTTCTTATCCTGGTCCAAACCTATCTTTCCACACTCATTGTACATAATTATCAGAGCTTCAGGCAACTAAGATCACAATACACCCCAAAACAAATTCCCAACCTTCAGCAGGGGAGGGAGTTTTCATATTGGGAGTTCCCTACATAGATAAAATGTGGTATCTACCACACGGGGTTGTTAAGAGCACCAAATAAGATGATGTTTGAAAGCACAGTATAAGTGAAACCTAGTATTTAAAGGAATTTTAAAATGCTAAGTACTTAAATATGTAAAATTCTATGTTCAGTGCTGAATAAATACAAAACAGCTACAACACTGGTCTTGTTCTCCAGAAGCATGGCATTGTAGAAATAGGCCAGAATTTGTAGTAAGAGGATGAGAGTTTGAATTCTAGCCCCACTGCTTACTTCCTAAGTGACTTTCACAAAGTTATCTCCCCTCCCAAAGTCTCAGTTTCTTCATATCTATAATGAAAAAGGTCCATCTTGGGTCATTATTAGTTGTCTTGACCTTTGTCTTAGCTCTGGAGTTCTGTGATTGCGGAAGAGAGAGTAAAGCTGACAACTCTGCACAGCTCTGCCCCATTCATATCCCATTCACACACAAGTGAAGATATCACCCTCATGAGGTCATTGGTCCTCTTCAAGAACCAAGGACAAGCAACAACAATGAAAAGGTTAGACTACATGAAAACTAAGATCGCTTCCAACTCTGAATGCTATGATCCTAATGAGGAATACAAATATTTATATAATTATTATAAATAAGGAACTAAACAAGTACAAAGGAAAAAGAGATCAAAGAAAATCTTATTCCAGGGAACTAGGAAAGAAGTACATCACAGAAGGTCTCATATAGGTTGCACATCAACAAGGCCTTTTGGAAAGTAAGGATTTCAAAAGATGGAGAGGAGTAGTACAATTACTCAATCAACAAACATTTAACAAGCACCTATCTGTGCCAGGCAGAAGTCATTATTATTAGAAGTCTATAGTGAAATGACTCCTCACATAATCAGAATAATATCCAATAGCTAAAAAATAGATGTCTTGTATAGTAGGTAAATGATGCCTTTGGTAGCACCTATATGATGTCTCTGACATCTATCGAACATTCATTATTTGCAGCATTCATTGCCTGTGATAAACTGTTGGGTGAGTGTATAAATACACATAGGAAATGATATTTTGAATTCTCCTTGAAGCTTCTTGATAGGCTCAAAAAGCATTTATTTCTGTGATTTTCTGTTATTTTTTAGGGGATACCAGGCAAGAGAAGAATGGAGAAAGGTGTTAAAGTGTATTTACCAATGACCCTGCTGAATGAGAATGACAACATTGCTATAAAACTTTTGAGCTACTGCTGGAACATTCCATATTGATTGAAGATTAATTAATTAATCCATTGAAGGTTAGAGGACATTGATGTCTGGATGCTATTTCTTTGGATAATTAGACAGTTCTCTCCTTATTGGAATAAGGGGGAACATAGTCAGATAAGCAGATCCCTTGTGCATTAGTCTATTCTTAACAATACAAAGATACAAATATACTTGTATAACCTTAGGAATGTAATGAAGCACACATGCATAAAATTCCTATGGCATGGAATTTATCTTAGAGCCTTTTTCATCTGATATCTTGAGTAGAATGTGTTTTGCTTCATTTTATTTTCATTTCCCAGCCATAAAAGGGATGTCCATATAGCCTTTACATTGTGGTGAGAGTGGTCAGTTTCACTCATGTTTGACTCTTTGTGACCCCATTTGGGGTTTTCTTGGCAAAGATACTGGAGTGGCTCTCCATTTCCTTTTCCACTTTATTTTACAGATGAGGAACCTAGCCAAAAAGCATTAAGTGACTTGCCCAGGGTCACACAGATCCTAAGTGGGTGAGGCTAGATTTGAACTCATGAAGATGAGTATTTCTGCTTCCAAGCCTACTGCTCTATCCATTGTGCTACCTCGCTGCTGTGTGGGGAAGGGGTCTTCAGTGCTCTCAGGAGTTAAGGAAATAATTTGGTGCCAATGTAACTAAGCAACTATGACTTCCTGATGAGGGTTTAAGTACATCACTATCTATTTAAGTATAGATGTAATAGTTTAGGCTGCTCTCTGTGCAACTTATATATGCTTGAACACATCAGTATTGCTTGTCTTGGTCAGTAATCTACTAAAGTGCAAAAACTATATGTAGATCTAGAGTGGGTGTAGGAATTTTGCTTTAAGTTGCTTGGTTTAATTTCTAGTAAATCTGCTCCTTTAATATAAGGAAGATGAACAGCTGGCACATACCAGCTTGCCACTGAAATCATGATCAACTGGAACATATGTGGAGTGCAACAAATTGTCATTTTCCTGCTAGTCCTCAGTTCCTCTGCCTGACCTTGCTTCTTCAGTTTTTATCTGGCCCTGACTCATCCCCAAATCCTTATTTCATTCTACCTACTCTAATATATCAACCTGACTAACCCGCTTTGATATGACCTCCAGTTGTCCTGTTTGATTCTGGGTCATACTTTTGATATACTTCTCAACTTTCTTATTTCTTATGGGGTAACTAAATGACTTGGAATCAGGAAGACTCATGTTCCTATGTGACCCTGGGCAAGTCACTTATTCCTGTTTGCCTCAGTTTCCTCATCTGTAAAATGAGCTGGAGAAGGAAAAGGCAAATCATTCCAGTATCTTTGCCAAGAATATTCCAAATGGGGTCATGAAGAATCAGACACAATTGTAATACGACTGAACAACATTAGCTAGGGTCCCATTCAAACTATTCAATTCCCATTTGAAGGAAGATGGGGTCTAGTGAAAATAAGATTGCATTTGATGCCAGAAGACTTGGGTTTGCTGCTCTGATACATAATTAGTTTTTTGAACTTGAGCAAGAAGTCCCAGTTTCTAGAAGTCTGAGTATTCTAAGCTATAAGACTGGATTTAATATTACTTTCATTATTGGCTTCATAAGGTTATTTTACTTAATAAGATAATACTTGTAAGATGCTTTATAAAGAATAAAACACTATATAAATATCTAATACTATAATTTGAAACCAGTTTCTCTATCAAAGAAAATAGTCATCAAACTGGAAAGGTTAATACAACTCTGGTTATGAGGAAATAAATGGAAACACAAAATATATGAAAAGTTTAAAGGGTACCTGATTATTCAGTTAGTCAACTGGCATTTATAAATCATCTACTACATGCCAGATACTGTGCTAAGTTCTGGGGATACAAAATAAGGTCAAAGACAGCCCCTGTTTTCTGAGAGTTCATATTCTAATGGGAGAGACAATATGCATGCAGTTATATAGAAATAAGATACAGGATAAATTGGAGGTAGTCTTAGAGCAAGGGCACTACAATTAAGGAGTAGGAAAGGATTTTTGCAGGAGGCAAGACTTTAACTGAGACCTAAGGAAGCCAAGAGAAGGAGATGAGGAGGAAGAAAGTTTTGGGCATGGGGACAGCCAATGAAAATGCCTAGAATATGAAAATGGAAATTTGGGAATTTGGGAATTTTGAGAACACTGGATCATAAAGTACAGGGATGGGTTAGGAAGACTGAGAAGGTAGGGAGAGGCTTGGTTATAAAGAGCTCTAAAGCCTTTATTATTTTATTTATATTTGATCCTGGAGGTCATAGGGAACCATTGGATTTTAAATTAGTTAAATGTCTAGGTTCTAAGAAATTATATCCCATTATTCTTAAAAAAACAACTTTGAAGATATGACATAGGAACTTCTGTTATAGATTTCTGAGGAATTGTGGGGATGTACTAGAACATAGGAAAAGGACAAATGATTTCTCTGTGTTTCAAAAGGGGAAAAGAGATGAATTCCAAAACTAGATTGGAAGGATAGACTGAAACTAACAAGATGAACTCATTGAAATAAACATAAAAGTTCATAAAGTCTTGCCTTTAGTTTCAAGAACTCAAACTTACAAATGCAGGATGAGAAGACTAATTTTATTAAAAGTTCCTTCAAAAAAGATTAGCATTCAATATTCTTTAACAGTATAAAGTATCTGCAAAGAAAAGCAATAAGATCTTAGACTACATTAATAGAAGAAAAATGTCCAGAACAAAAGTAATATCATTCAACTAGCTTTGTACTGCTCAGACAATACCTGGAGTAGCATTTAGGATTCAGATTTTGGAACATTACAAAGAACAATTTTCTAACAATTAGAGTTGCTCAAGAGTCAGAAAAATATCACAGATTAAGTAAATGTGATTTTTCAAAAGGTAGCTAGGCAGTGCAATATATAGAGGTTTGACCTTGAATTCAAGAAGACCAGAATTCAAAGCCTGACTCAGATGGTTACAAGTGTGTGACTTGGGAGATCACTCAACCTTTCTTAGCCTCCTTTTCTTCCTCTCCTCATCCTCTGCCTCAGGATATAAAATGGGGATAACAATAGTACCTACCTAAGGGAGTTTTTGTAAGGATTGAATAAGGTAACATATGTAAAGTACTTTGTATACCTTGTAGTGTTAAGTAAATTCTAGCTATTATTATTTCAACAAGATATTTGACAGAAAGCTTCAGAAGATATGGCAGGAACACACGTAGATATAAATTGGAATATTACCAGCACATAGAACTCAAACAAAGAAAGATAAGAAATTGAAGAGGGCAGGATCAGAGAAGCTTCTTGGAAGATGTGGCCTGGGCACCTGAACTGAGTCTGGAATTATCTCCACAACCAGAGATGTAGTTGCTGATATCCCCTTTTCCATAGATGGGAAATGACGTATACAAATTCATATATGTAGTAGGAGATTTGGGAATAGTAAGTAGTTAAGACCAGTTGGAATATCGGGTATGCAGTTTGCATTTTGTCCTTCCCATTGCAAGGTGATCTCTTTGAAGTGTTGACAAGGGGATGGAAAGGTAGCAGTAGCAGCAGAGGCAAATATACATGAATATATACACATACATGCAAACACAATATACACAGCATGTATAATTTACAATGTATGTATATATGCATGTATAAATACATACTTGGACAGGTATATGCATACACAAGCATATGTATATATACATATATTAATATGTGTGTTAAAATACATCAACTAATCAAAGTGCTTACACTGTATACAAGTAAAACAATGTGTCCTTATTTCATAGGATTTTCATTTCAGATTAAGATCACATAAATCACATGTTCAGATAACCATTGTTCAGGTTCATTGCAATCATCCACATTTGGTATAAGCCTTTTGGTGATTTTATAGATGTCAAGTTGAGGTAACTACATGGTACAGTGAGGGCACCAAACCTAGACTCAGAAAGACCTGCTTTCAAATCCAGGCTCAGACACTTACTAGCTGTGTGACCTTGGACAAGGTCATTGGAAGTAACTCGTTGCCTTTGTCTCTGTTTCCTCAACTGCAAAATGGAAACAATAGCAATACCTACTTCACAGGGTTATTATGAGGATCAAGTGAGATAATATTTCTCACAATGCCTAGCACATAATAAGATCTATAAAAATATTATTATTATCATATAAAAGATTGCCCCTTTTCTTCCCTTCCCCCTAATGTGTATGAAAAGATAGAGATGTTGCATTTCTAAAATATAGAATATTACAGATAGAAAGGCCCTTAGAGGTCATCATTTTCCATAAATTGGAAAAATCAAGGCCCCAAATGTCTTTCATCAAACCCAAGCCTCCTTGTTCTGCATTCTTTTTTTCTCTTATTTCTGCAAATATTTATAGAATCCTAGATTTAGAATTTCAATGAACTCTATAGGCTACCTAGTTGAATTCTTTCATTCTACAAATAATTAAACTGTGGCCCAAAAAGATGAAAGACATTATCCAAAGTCACACAGGCAGCAAGAACAGAACTAGGATTTGAACCTTGGACCTTTGACTTCAGTGCCCCAAATTACAGGAGAATACTAGTTTCTGGTAATGCAATGAACATCTCTCACGGTCTAGATTGCATCTATGCTTCCTCTGTAAATGTCTTCCACCACATCCCTAAAAATGGCATCTAATGACTCCCAAGGCAAACACTTGAAGACCCAACCTTGTTGGCTGTTAGGGTATAAAAGGTTCAAAGAAGGCAATTGAGCCTGAAGGCGACCTCCTAGCTTAGACCCTGCTATTTCATTTTGCTTCTGTAACAATGTATAGTGCAGAGGGTAAACACAGCTGTGCATGTTTGTCAACGGTTATTCATAAAACACGACTCTATACCAATCTAACAAAATAAAATATTAATGCACAGTATAATGATGGGACTTTAAACAGACACAGAAATCGTCCTAAATAACATGACAAAGAAATCTACCATAACAAAAATTCCATTAAAAATAAGAGGTTGGGCCTGAAGACTTGATGTAGGTTGCAATGGGTATGTAAATTCAACCCTAAAGGTTGAAAACCAAAGTATTAACTATATGTGATATCACATGTGAGTTTTCAGATTCTGCCTCTTTAGGACCACATAGCTTAAGGGACTCACATGTTATTCTTTGCCCCTTATCTTTGGCTACTTTCTTTTCATGATGGTGGCAAAGACGGCGTCACAGAATCTCTGGGTTGGAAGGACTCTTGCGTTTCATCTAGACCAACCATATATGAAGTAGACGTTCTTCTCAAGTGGACATCCCCCTTTGCTGAAAGCCCTCAACTAAATGGAAATCTATCATCTTCTCAAGTATTTCGTTCTACTTTTAGATAACTCTGCTTTTAAAAATAAAATTATGTTTATTATAAACTTAAATATATTAATATCTCAATATGCAAAGAACAGGAGAGGTTTACTAAGTTCATATTAGATTTAACACAATTGTAACAAAACTGTCGTATTGTCTGTCTCCTTCTGAACTTCTCTACTATAAGTATTTAAAATGTTTTCTTGTTCTTTTCTTTTTCTTCTTTTAACATCACTGTCACTACATACCAAGCCTCTTCTCTACCTCCACACCCCCTCAAAAAGCTTTGCTTTAAATATAATCAGTAGAGCTCTAATTGTTGCTGTCCCCCCACACACACACACAACTGACCTAAGACAAATCTGTCTTTGCCTCTGTATTGTCCACTAGTTGTGTGACCTTGGTCATTGTCCCCTAGTTGTGTGACCACTGATGTATTGTGACCACTAACTGTATTGTTCACTGAGTGTTCCTAGCTCTGTCCTCCGGGGTAAACTGATTACATTTAATTTCTTTTCTATGTAGTAGATCTTCAAAGACTTGTAGATAGCTGGGAAACGAATTCTAGTGTGATTATTAAGAGGGAAGCCTCAGCTTCGAGATTTCATTGCTCTTCCCAAACCTCTGGTCCTGGGATCTGTCACAGAATTGGAATGACTGAGTAAGCCAAGGTGCATGAAGAAGGCTTACATAGGAGTCCCCTGTGATAGTGCCTCCTACCCAATTATTAAAGGGTAGATGTGGACATTTTGCCTGGAGTCTTGGTTTTCATCAGACTGTCTTTAGAGAGGCAGCATGGCCTAACTGGATAGAAAGGACTTCAGAAGCAGGATAGACCTTGGTTCAAGCCCTATCTTGGACACATCCTGATTGTAACCTTGAGCAAACCACTTCTCCTCTCATACTGTTAAGGACATTAAGGGGGGGTCCCCTGAACTTGTGTTTTTGAGTTGTCCAGTAACACTGGACCCAGAACATGCAGGAAGCACTGAACATGTCAAGGATGAAGCCCTCCACCCACCACCCCAGAGCTGACAAAATGTCTTGTTTGCATCCCAAACTGGAATTCCTGTGTGTCCTTGAGAATCAAGACAGGTGCCAGTCAGTCTGCATTTAATGCAGCTGGGACCCCTGCAAATAAGCAGACCAGTTTCCCAGGGAAAAGAATGTGGCTTTTACTGTCACCTTGATCCTCCCCTTCAGGAAAGGTTTTGTCCTTTTCCCACTTTTGCCATGCCCATTTTGTGTTTCCTCTCTCCCTTTGTTGTACTGTTATAAAAATGCAAACTTCTGCATGAATTATGAAGTCTTTGGTTTCCACATGCCTGTTCATTTCTCTAGCAATAAACCTAGTTTTCACATAAGTTTCATGAAGTTGTGGTTGTCTGTTGACAACCTCAAGTCCCCATAGTTGAACAGGTATAGATTTATTCAGTGCAGTACAGGACTCACCTCTGATGAGTTCCTTAAGGGAAAGAGATTTAACTGACTTGCCTGAGGTCACACAGATGGTAAATTTAGAATAGAATTTAAACGCAGTTCCCTACTGACCCCATGTCTGGCACTGCCAGTGGTATAGTGGAAATTTACCTTTTTTTTTGTTCAAAAGTCATATGTACATTATCTTTTGATCACTATTTTTCTAACAGAACTGGAAAACAGAAATAAATTTATTTTACCTGAGTATAACCTACTTACTTGGAACTTTGACTAACCCAAGCACAGGCCATTGGTATGTTCTATCCTGGACAAGAAGACTCAAGTGGGTGAATGGAATTCCCATAGGCACCTGCCTGCCTCCTGCTCTAATAGTCACAGAACATGAATAAGGTTAGGACCATTGCCTAGGCAACATGACATAGGGAAGATTGGGGCTCTTCCCCCACCTACCTGTGTTCTATTGACAAGGAAAACAGGATGTGAGTGGGTGTGCAGAGCTCACCAAGGGCTTCTCCTACATTTTGTTACTAGGGCAACAGAATATCAGGGAGACTAGTGCCAAACATACCCACAATTCAGACATCATCACCCTGTGCCTCACAACTAGTGCTCAAGTGACAGAAAACTCTGGATAACCTCTTTTAGAAGAAGGGTCAGTAGCACCATCACTCCTGACTTCTCCATCAAAGGGGGCCCTAGAATATCACAGAGTAATGGAATCTAAGAGTTGGAAAAGACCACAGAGGTCATCTATTACAACCCTAGGGGCTCACTGGCTGAATATCTACTAAAGCACTAATGCATATTGTCATATACAACGATTGAAAATTCAGTATCTGATGAGGAAAACTACAACACTTCCAGAAAGCTCTAATTCTTAGGAATTTTAAAATCTAAAACTTTACTTCTATGTTCCAAATCTAAATCTCCATAGAACTTCTCTACACAGATGCCTTAATTTCTACCATTATCTCAGAGTCAACATGTCTAAACCAAACATTTTCCTCCAATACTTACACCTCCTTTTAAAAATGTCTGTCAAATGTTGCAGGAGATGTGAAAAAATTGGGACACTAATACATTGTTGGTGGAGTTCTGAACTGATCCAATCATTCTGGAGAACAACTTGGAACTATGCCCAAAGCATCAGAAGACTGTGCATACCCTTTGATCCAGCAATAGTACTAGGCCTGTACCTCAAAGATATCAAAGAAAAAGGAAAGAGCCCACATGTACAATAATACATAATAGCAATTATTTTGTGATGGGAAAGAATTGGAAATTGAGGGAATGCTCATCAAATGGGGAATGACTGGACAAGTTGTGGTATATGATTGTGATGGAATACTATTGTGAAATGATAGGCAGGATGCTTTCAGAAAAACCCAGGAAGATTTACATGAACTGAGGTGAAGTAAAATTAATAGAGGCAGAAGAATATTGTACAGAGTAATAGCAATATTGTATGATGAACACCTGTGAATAACAGCTGTTCTAAGCAATACAATTGTCCAAAACAATTACAAGAGACATATAAAAAAGCTATCCACCTTCAGAGAAAAAACTGATGGTGCATGAATGCAAATTGAAGCATGCTTTTTTTTCTTCATTATTCTTGGGGTTTTGTTTTTTTGGTTTGTGTTTTCTTTTGCAACATAGCTAAAATATATATCAAATAACTTTCTTTTTCAAAAAGGAGAAAGGAGAGGGGAGGGAAGGTGGGAGAGAATTTGGAATTCAACATTTTTAAATGAATAATTGAGAAAAAATGAATAAAAAATAAAAATTCTGTCAGAGACACTGCCCAGTTTCCAATGTTCAAAGCTTTGGGGTTGATTTTCTTTGATTCTTTCCTTACCTTTATCTTTCTTTGTTGTTGTTATTTTTCTTGTGTAGTTTCATTTATGTCCAACTCTTCATGACCCCATTTGAAGTCTTCTTGGCAAAGATAGTAGAGTGGTTTGCCATTTCCTTTTCTAGCTTATTTTACAGATAAAGAAACTGAAACAAGCAGGGTTAAGTGACTTACCCCGGGTCACACAGATAGTAAGTGTCTGTGGCTTACTTTGAACTCAGGAAGATGAATCTTTCTGACTCAAGGTCTGCAGATTTATCCACTGCACTACTTACCTAATCAGTTACTAAACCTTATCAATTCTGCATCCTCAAAACCTCTAGCATTCACCCCTTCTTTTCTCTTCCTACTGTCAGTGTCCTAGTACATACAAGCTTTCAGTATCAGCCACTTAGGCCATCATAATAACTTCTTCTAGCTATTTTCATTCTCTTTTTGTCCTTCTAATTTTCTTTATTACATAGTTCTGGTTATGCCACTCCTCTGCTCAAAATTTTTCTTTGCTTTTCTTTGCTTGCTGAGCAAAATTCAGACTGTTTATGCTGATCTTCAAGGTTGTCCTCCATAATATGACATTACTCAATGTTTTTAACCTTGCATAAAAAATATTCAGTAGACTTGAGGGCACTATTTAAATGTGATCTATTTTTTAATCTCTACTAATCCCTTTAGTTTTGCTAGGCTCTAGAGGAGACATACATTTTAGATTAGACATGCTTATCTCTGTGGAGTTTACAATCAAATAGGGGAATCTGACACATGCAAAACTAAAGACAAAAACAAAAAAATAGGGCATGATAATTACATCAAGGAGCTGTAAGCACAGTTCTTTGTGCAATATGAAAAGGATAAATAAATTATTACTAACAATGGGGCTCAAAGAAGGGTTTTTGATGGAGGTGGCACTGAGCTAAAATGTAAAGGGAGAATCAGATTTCATTAGGCAGGGTATTAAGGAGAGGATACTCCAGGCAATTCAAGCATGGGAAATTGAGCAAAGCCAAGGGAGTAAGAACATATTGGACTGGCCCACCCATGCCCAATATGCCTGGCCCAATGCCCAAGGCATATATGTGCTTTTTACAAGTAACTTGAATCTCAAAGCCCACTGACACTGGACTCTTCATTCATTGGTGGAGATCAGTGCCCCATACCTGCATGAAGGACATGGTTCCAGTTGGCA
The DNA here is from genome assembly GCA_011680675.1 of Gymnobelideus leadbeateri. Classification (NCBI taxonomy): domain Eukaryota; kingdom Metazoa; phylum Chordata; class Mammalia; order Diprotodontia; family Petauridae; genus Gymnobelideus; species Gymnobelideus leadbeateri. The sequence continues at coordinate 54,276 of WOXC01005851.1, read as the reverse complement.
GGGGTAGGAAAGAGGAGAGTCCCAGTGTCTTCCAGTTCTTCAGTGGCTGCAGATGCTTCTGGCTTCCAGGTTCAGGAGAGAAGGATGACGTCAACCCCACTTCAAGTTGCTGAAAGGAGAAAAGATGCCAACATGAGAAGAATTAGTAATCTCTATCATATCCCTGTCCCTAATTTGTTACACTAGAAACTTCAGAGAATTTCCCTTTGGGTAAGATTAGGGGACTCTTCCTCTTGGTTTAGCTGAGTTACCTTACTCCCAGCGGGAGAGCTCCTTCATTCTGAATTTTCTGGAATATATTCTCCTACGTATACTTTCTTGGATTTCTGTTTTGCTATTGATTGGTTAAATGGATTTATTTCTTTGCTATTTGTGTTCATTGTGGAACTGATATTTGATGAGAAGAGTCTAACCTTAGATGTAAAACATGGGGCTCTCTTGGGGATGGCTAGGTGGCGCAGTGAGTAGAGCACCGGCCCTGGAGTCAGAAGGACCTGAGTTCGGATCCAGCCTCAGACACTTAATGCACACACAAACGAAAACCTAGCCGTGTGACCTTGGGCAAGTTACTTAACCCCAACTGCCCTCCAAAAAGCAAAAAAAACAAAAACAAAAAAACATGGGGCTCTCTTCCCCATTAATGAATACAGATCAGAAGTTTACCTTGAACCTGAAAATTACAGCACCTCGACCTAAACATTTAAAAGGGCAGAAAGATATAATTCTAGTGTGCTATCCCTTCTCTCTGAGGAGAGCAAAGTGGCCAAGTTTCTGGCTCCAACCTCTTACTTCTCTTTCTGGAAGCAAATAGAGTCTCCCTTGAAGAAGTTTGGGAGGAGAAGAGGCTATTCTGTCTTCCTTCAAGCCACACAATGGCATCCCCATGCTACATGTTGGGGATTGCCTCAATATATACATGTTTATTCAATTGAATGTAATTGAATTAAGAGTTTCTTCCTTATACTGAGCTAAAATTTGCTTCTTCATAACTATACCCATTGGTCCTAATTCTGCTTTTTGGAGCCCCACAAAATTTTTGTCTCATAGATGCTCCTTCAACTGGCTGGCATACATATTCATTTCTTCATATTAAATATGCATAGTTCAGGGGGAGGCTAGGTGGCGCAGTGAGTAGAGCGCCGGCCCTGGCGTCAGAAGGACCTGAGTTCAGATCCGGCCTCAGACACTTAACACACATACACACACACACACACAAACCTAGATGTGTGACCTTGGGCAAGTTACTTAACCCCGATTGCCCTCCAAAAAACAAAATAAAATAAAATAAATAAATATGCATAGTTCCTTCAACTGTTGCTCATATGCAAGATTTCCCAATTCCTCACCATTCTTGTCATGTTCCTTTGGATACACTGAAGCTTGTCAATGGCCCTCTTAAAAAGTAGTGCCTAAAACTAAAAATGGACAACTAGGGAGCACAATGAATAGAGCCCTGGGCTTGGACTCAGAAAGACTAATTTCCTGAGTTCAAATCCAGTCTCAGACTCTTACTAACTGTGTGAACCTGGGCAAGGCACTTAACCTTGTTTGCCTCAGTTTCCTCATCTGTCAAATGAGCTGGAGAAAGAAATGGCAAACCACTGCAGTATTTTTGCCCAGAAAATTCCAAATGTGTAAATGAAGAGTCAGACACAATTGAAAAATGAGCAAATAAATCAAAACAAAAATAAACACAGTACTCTGGACGTAGCCTGGCCAGGGTAGAGTAACAGGGAGATTGTCACTTCCTTGGTTCTAGACACAACTAATGTAGCATATTCCCAGAAAGCTTTGTCACAGCACTTACTGACTTTTTTTTTTAAAACTGGATTCATTATTTTATTGACAGAGGGTTCTCCTGCTGAGAAGCTTTCTCAACCAAAGCAAATACAGAGCATCAATTCTCAATTTATTTTCTAAGAGTTGCCCATGGCCCTGAAAGGTTAGGTCACATAGTACATGTCAGAGGCTGGATCTGAACCAAGGTCTTCCTGACTCAAAGGCCAGCTCTTTATTCATCATATCTTACTGTTTTATTTTACAAACAGTGGAAATAAAACCTTTTAAGTACTCTTAACATGAATTTCCCACTAGTTGAGTCTTTCCTCTTTTGTACTTCCATAGTTCTTTATCTGAATATCAGAACAGGATATTACATTATTAATAATAGCTAACATCTATGTAGTATTTTAAGATTTACAAAGTGCTTTCCTTATATTAACTCATTTGCCTCACAACCACCCCACAAGTTAGGAGCTACTATATCCCCATTTTACTAATGAGAAAACTGAAACAGGGGTTAAGTGACTTTCTATGTTCACACAGCTAGGAAGCATCTGAGGCCATATTTGAACTTGGGGCTTTCTGATTTCAGGTCTACTAGTGAATGCTCTGTTCACTGTGTCATTCGCCTTTATTAAATGTTTTAATCTGTGTTGTCTTGAATATACTAAGTGGTAAATACTGGTATATACTGATGTACTATTCTGATGGCCAGGGCATAGAGGTGGTCTAGACTCTGAAAGCCTTGATTACCTGATTTGAAGCTCTAGCAGATACTATCAAATTGAAGGGGGTTTTAGTGTAGGTCCTAAGAAGAATCTTCCATTCAAAAGATGCCTAGCTACCTAACTAAATCTGGAGAAGTTAATCTCCAAAAGTTTGGCCTTTAAGCAATGAACTATTTTGACCATCACAACTCCTGAAAGCATCTACTGAGGCATGGAAAGCATGTGATCAAGATTGGTGGAGATACCAAAACATGGAATCATCTCAAGAGCTAGAGTCATACTATTGAGCTCATATTAATGGCAGTAGATAAATTTTATGAATAATTTGATCCTTTAACTCAAATCAGAAGCTACTTTGATATGCAACAACTTCAATGGACCCAGAAAAAGATGAAAAATGTGTTGACTCAGGTTTGAGAAACAGAAGAGATCAGCTTGTAGGCTACTCAAAGAATTTGAAACTATTTAATAAGACAAACACCAACAAATAAAATAAAATTAAAGTTGACTCAACTAGGAGCAGCTAGATAGCCCAGTGAATAGTGCACTAAGTTGGAGTTAGGAAGACCTGAGTTGAAATCCAGCCTCAGACACTAGTTGTGTGACCCTGAGAAGGTCACTTAACCCTGTTTGCCTCAGTTTCCTTATCTGTAAAACAGGGATAATAATAGCATCTACTTCCTAGGGTTGTGATGAGGATCAAATGAGACAATAATTGTAAATCACTTAGGAAAGGGCCTGGCACATATTAAGTGCTATATTAATGTCAGCTATTGTTAATAGTAATAACAATAATCTTAAAATACAAGAACTTTATTTTAAATAATAACTTGGATAAAGGCATAGATAGAATGGTTACAGATGAGACAGAGCTAAGAAGGAGAGCTTACCCCCCGAAGAAGTTAGGATTCAAAAAGGATTTGACAGATTTTATAAAATGGGTCAAATCTAACAAGATGAAAATAAATAAGTATGAAATCTTAATCTCAGGTTTAAAAAAATCAACTTTACCAATACAATAAAGATGTAATACATGATTAGGCAATAATGTTTTTCTGGGAAAAATAAAGATCTGAATGTCTTAGCTGGCCACAAGCTCAACATGCCTCAGCAATATGATCATGGTAGCTAGAAAGCTAATGTGATTTTAGGTAGCACTGAGAAGCATCTCTTAAAGAGGCAATAGTCCGATTTTACTCTACCATGCTCAGACCACATTTGTAGAATTTCTTTCATTTTTGGAGCAACATATTTTAGTAATGACATTGATCAAATGGAAAGCATCCAGAAGCAAAAGTCCATGGAAAGACTCTGACTTCATGTGTATCGATTAAAGGAAGAACAGTTATTTATCCTAGAGAAAATAGAACTTAGAAGGAACATGATAGACATCTTTAATTTTCCAAAGAGCCATCACCTAGAAGATGGATGTGATTTGTTCTTGGACCCAGAGAGTAGAACTAGGAGTGATGCTTAGAAATTACAACAAGACTGTTTTAGGTTGAATGCAAAGAAAACCTCCCTGACAATTCAACTATATGAAGGTGAAATGAGATACGTTGTGAGGTAGTAGATTCCTCCTCAGTGGATTCATTCAGACAAGCATTAGATGGCCATATATGAGACAGGTAGTAGAGGACATTCTTTTTTAGGTATGGGTTGGGCTAGAGTATCACTGAGGGCCCTTTCAACTATTCAAAACTGTTGTGTGACATCTAGAGTGTCTGTCAGATTATTGAAGGAAGAATCACATAAGAATCAAGTGTCTGCATATAAGTTAGACTAATTAGGGCAAAGGTCAAAACAATATTAAATTAGAAGAACTAAAAATGAGAACAATTCCAATTGCTTGAACTGTATTTATCCAATCGTGTGTATGTATACACACAGACAGACTGAAAGACAGAAAGATGGATAGATAGATAGATAAAGATTTTGAGATTGATTTTCATAACACTGTAACAACAAGCACCCTAGCATAACCAGAATGACTGCTAGCACAGGTTCTTTGACCTGCTTTTGTAAAGGAAAGCAACTTCAAAGGGGTCAACAATCTTACTTTAATTGTATACATACATACATACATACATATACATATATATATAGATATATAGATAAATATATAATTCACTTAGTTTAGGGGTCAACACCCTGAACTTCAGAGAAAATAAAAACAGAAATTACAAGCAAAAAAAATACTGATAAAGAAAACAACACATATCAACAGAAAGGACTTCTAGCTATCTGACCAAAGCTATGCATACATAGTTAGCAAAGAGAGAAGCACCAACATCTGGTTTTTCCAAGCTAGGGAGGCTCTTTAAAGGCTGTCCTCAACCCTCTGTACCCACAACCTAATTACAAAGTAACTAAAGGTGTGGGCCTTCTCAAGAAATAACCCTCCCCTACTTAAGCTTCTCCTTTTGGGCCCTACATGATGCCTATTAATGGGCAGGGAAGAGCTTCAACTCCCAGTGACATTAAAATCATCTTGAGAAAGTTTAGGTGATATAAAATAGTTATCACAAGGAAGAAGTAAAAATTGCCCAGAAACTGTCCCAGTAAGCAAATACTTAATTTCTTTGCCAAACAGATAATGATGATAGCTAAGGGCAATACTGGTTTAGAATATAAAAACTCTGATAAAACATGTTGGGAGGAAGAAAAGCAATAGTAGTACTATAAGTCTGGAGGAAGATTGACATGAAGCTGAATTGAGTCACATTAGCCCCAAAGACTGGATAAGTAGGTGGTGTAGTAGATAGAGTGCCAGACCTGGAGTCAGGAAAACTTGTCTTCCTGAGCTCAAACCTGTTCTCAGACACTTACTAGCTATGAGATCCTGGGCTAGTCACTTAACGCTGTTTGCCTAAATTTTCTCATCTGTAAAATGAGCTGGAGAAGGAAATGGCAAATCACCACAGCATTTTGCCAAGAAAGCCCCAAACAGTGTCACAAAGAGTCAGACACAACTGAATAACCGCAACAAAAACCCCAAAGAATTTACAGATGGTACTGGCAGGACAGCAAATAGACATGAAACAGAGAAAATTTGCCAATCTTTCTGTTCCAATCTGTTTTCCTCATCAGCAATAAAGGAACCATCATACTGGAACCACAGTACCTTGGACCTTGTTGTATTATATAAAAATGTGAAAATGGTATTTTAGACAATAAAGTGGAGAACAGTAGATGCACCCGACCAAATAAACATAGACGTGTTTGCTGGAGGCAACATTTTTAATACTCTAAGGAAATATTTTACAAGATGTCCATGGAGGGAAAGATACCAAAACAATGGAAAGATAATAGACAATATTAATATTCTAAAAAGGTAATCAAAAGAACATCTGTAAAAATATTCCTATCCTTTCTCATTTTAATAAAAACTTTATGAAAATGAGATACATGTGTATTGATGGTAGCCTCAAAGAAAACATGGGAGAACAAATGTCTCCCTGCAACAGTGGTAACAATTCATCAAAAGATCTTTCTTACTATTTGTTGGCTAGAAACAAATATTCATTAGGATAAAATACAACCTTACAGGCTATCACCACCAAGTCATGTTTCCTTCATATGTTTATTGTACATTGTTTAAAATCATTCAATAAATGTAATTACAGAAATGGGTGTTCAATGATTATCAGATATTATCATCAAGGTGGCATAAAGAAGGGGTGTGTGCTCCTGCAGAGAGTTCAGCCTTATTTTGGGGTTTGTCCTGGTAAAGACCCCAATGGAATAAGGATTCTTTCCAGATGGTGAAATTGTAGAAATGCTCCTTTTTGTGGGTGCTATGGTGCTGATGGAATCAAGCCTCAGAATGTTACACGGGTTCCTCAATGATGCACATGATGATTTAAAAAAAAAAACTGGACAAACAATCCATATAGGAAAAAATGAATGTATGGGGACAAAGTCCCTTGTCTAGAACAAGGATTAGCAAACTATGAAAGGAGAGTCAGATCCAGTTAGCCTTAAACAATGTCCCATCCCCACCCTCACCTGAGGATTTTTCACTAAAGAAAAGAAGAATTTTTTTTTACATTTAAAATATAATAAAACATTGTTTTAAAACATAAAAACCATCCTTCGCTCCAGAGCCATACAAAAATTAACAGAAGTTGAATTTTGCCAATGGACCATCATTCTCCAACTCCTGGTCTATAATATAACATGGTTTAATGGGCAGTACATTAAGTTAGCAATATAATTTAGAATGGTTTAGGTTCAGACTTGAATAGAAATAAGCTAGTGAGCTAGGTTGCATTTGGGAAATTTTATAGTGCTTGAAGGGCTCTTTGAGTGCTCCCTAATCATAAGATTGATTTTTTTTAACACAAATGTTCTCTTGGTAATGCTATATGGTTTTGAATCTTGAAATACCACCTCCTCTAAAGAAATTAAAAAGATCTATAGTCATATGAAAAAATTCTCTAAAACACTATTAATTAGAGAAATGAATTTTTAAAACTCTGAGGCACTACTTCACAACTATGAGATTTGCTCATATGATAGAAAAAAGAAAATTATAAATGTTGGAAAAGATGTAGGAAAATTGGGACACTATTGCATTGTTGTCAGAGTTGTGAACTGATCCAACCATTCTGGAGAGCATTCTAGAACTATGTCCAAAGGGCTATAAAAATGTGCATACTGGGGGGCAGAGCCAAGATGGCGGAGTAGAAACAGCTCATCCAAGCCACTCTGCCCCCACATTCCCCCCAAACGATGTAAAAGGGGACTCTGAACAACTTCTGGAGCCCCAGCACCCACAGAACGACACAGAGAAGCTAACCTCCCGCTGAGGACAGCTCAGCAGCCCTGCAGGAAGGACCAGCGCAGTGGTCTGGGACCTGGCAGCGTGCAGCGCGCAGAGCGCAGGAGCCGAGCCGAGCCGAGCCCAGGTCCGCATGAGCCGAGGTTTTAGCCCCAGGGCGGCAGGGCCAGCAGCCAGCTGGAGGAACCCCAGAACACCAGGAGCTGTGGCGACTCCAGAATTATCAACATAGACTTGCCTAGGACAAAGTAAGAGGTTAGTGTCCTATGGACTTTGGGACTGGTATTAGGGAATGCGTCGGCTCCCTCCCCTGGGGGCTAGAAGCCGCTGAGGACAAACGCCATTTTGTAGTTTTCAGAGGCAGCTCCCGCTCCCAGCCTGCAAATTTGTAGGGAGATCCAGCGATCAGTCTTGGGGGGTAATCGCTCTTGCTTTAACCTCCCTGGATCTGGATTGTGATCTGGGGTGGAAGTCGTGGGTGGGTTTGCAGCTTGCCAGAAACGGAAGTTGCCCCCCCACACGTTCGGGACGAAAATGCCTCTATCTGGCCTTGAAGCCATGGTGTGGCAACAAGCCCAAAAGTCAAGTAATTAAGTGGCGGCGTGCCAAGGCAGAGGAGACAGGAAAGTGCAACCCTGGACTCCTGTTTTGGGGGCATAGAGCGGGAAAAGGACTGTGAGGTCAGAGGTCCTGCTCCAAAAGCCCCAGGGGAAAACATGAGCGGGTTGCAGGCCATAGAGGACCTTAAGAAGGACTTTAAAAATCAAATGGGAGAAGTGGAGGAAAAATTGGAAAGAGGAGTGAGAGGGATGCGGGAAAAGTATGAAATGAGGGTCAACAGCCTGACTGAGGAAAACAACACCTTAAAAAATAGACTAACTTGGATGGCAAGGGAGGCCCAAAAGGGCAATGAGGAGAAGAATGCCTTAAAAGGTCGAATTTGCCAGATGGAAAAAGAATCTCAGAAGTTCACTGAGGAGATTCATTCCTTCAGAGTTGGACTGGAGCAAATGGAAGCTAATGACTTTATGAGAAATCAAGATGCTGTTAAGCAGATACAAGCAAATGAAAGATTGGAAGGTAGTGTGAAATATCTCATGGGAAAAGCCGCTGACCTGGAAAATAGATCCAGGAGAGACAATTTAGAAATTGTTGGACTACCTGAAGGCCATGATCGGGGAAGGAGCCTAGAAATCACCCTTCAAGAAGTTCTCAAGGAAAACTGCCCTGATGTTTTAGATCCAGAGGGCAAAATAGAGGTTGAAAGAATCCACCGATCACCTCCTGAAAAAGACCCCAAAAAGAAAACTCCCAGGAATATTATAGCCAGGTTCCAGAATCCCCAGATCAAGGAGAAAATACTTCAAGCAGCCAGGAAGAAACAATTTCAATATTGTGGAAACACAATCAGAATAGCCCAGGACCTGGCGGCTTCTACACTGAGGGATCGAAGGGCATGGAATATGATATTCCAGAGGGCAAAAGAACTGGGAATGAACCCAAGGGTCACCTACCCAGCAAAACTGAGTGTTTTGTTTCAGGGGAAAATATGGTCATTCAGTGGAATAGAGGACTTTCAAGCATTCTTGAGGAAAAAACCAGAATTGAATAGAAAATTTGACATCCAGACACAAGAAGGAAGAGATGCCTGAGAAGGTAATCAGGGAAAAGAAATCAAAAGGAACTTATCAAAGTTGAACTATTTACATTCCTATATGGAAAAGCAATAACTGTGACTGATGATATCTTTCTCACTATGAAAATAATGGAAGAAGGGGGTGTGGTCATATGAATACATATGTGAATGTGTGTGTATATGGTTACAGTTATATATGGATAGAGGGCATAGGTTGAATTTGTTGGGAAGGGAGAATACTCAAGGGATGAAATTATGAGGTGAGAGAGGAAAGTGGCAAGAGGAGATGGGGAGAGACAGGGTAGGGTAAACTATCTCATGTAGAAGAAGCAAGGGGAAGTGGTTGCAAAGGAGGGGGAGAATAGGAAGGCTAAAAAGGCAAAACCACATTCTCATTGAATTTGGTTCAGGGAGAAAATGACATACATACTAAATGGGATATCTCAACCTGCAGCAGGATAGGGGGAAGGGGGATGAGAGGAGGGATGATGGATGGGAGGGCATCCTTGGGGTGAGGGGAGGTTGGAAGTACCCACTATAGAAGAGGGACAGGATCATGTAGGGAATGGACCAGGTGGGGGGTGGGATGAGTGGGAGGGAATTATAAGCAGCCTTGTACAATATATCTACTATGATAATGTTTTGCATAGCTAGACATGTACAACATATACTGAATTACTTCTCTCCCAAGAGGGAATGGGTGACAAGGGAGGAAGGAAATGGATCTGAAATTTGAGGTCGTAACATTAAATGTTTCAAATATATATAAATACTATTATTAATACTCTTTTGCTTGTAATAGGGAGATAAGATGTGCAGGTATTGGGATGCAAAGACTCACCTTCCTCTAATGGAAAAGTCGATGGGGGTATGGGAGAAGGTATGGGAGAGAGCAGATTGGAGGAAGCGATATCTTGTGGGATTACTGTTCTGGGATGTTGGGTAGGGGAATAATGGGGGGAAAATGATTGTAACTCAAAATCTGGCGGAAATGAATGATGTAAAACAGAAGTTAATAAAGCATTTGTTTAAAAAAAAATGTGCATACTGGGCGAGTCTGGGAGCAACAGTCTCATGTATAACTCACAGCTTTTGCAGCCTGACCAGCAACCTTGATATGCCCAAAATGGCATCTACTGTTAAGGATCAGCTGATTTTGAATGTCCTAAAGGAAGAGCAGGTTCCCCAGAACAAGATTACTGTTGTTGGGGTTGGTGCAGTTGGCATGGCATGTACCCTCAGTATCTTAACAAAGGATTTAGCTGATGAACTTGCCTTACTTGACGTAATAGAGGACTAACTAGAGGGAGGGATGATGGATCTCCAACATGGGCAGCCTTTTCCTCAAAATGCCAAAGATTATTTCTGGCAAAGACTACAGTGTAACTGCAAACTCAAAACTGTTATGGCTGGGGCCCATCAACAGGAGGGAGAAAGTCGTCTTAATTTGGTCCAGCATAATGTGAATATCTTTAAATTCATCATTCCCAATATTGTTAAATACAGCCTTAATTTCAAGCTGCTTATTGTTTCCAATCCAGTGAATATTTTGACATATGTGGCCTGGAAGCTAAGTAGCTTTCCTAAAAACTGTGTTATTGGAAGTGGTTGCAATCTAGATTCTGTTCTTTCCATTACCTAATGGGGGAGAGACTTGGTGTCCATTCTTCAAGTTGTCATGGATGGGCCCTTTGGGGAACATAAAGACTCCAGAGTTCCTGTGTGGAGTGATGTGAATCTTGCCAATGTGTCCATGAAAAATGTTAATCCTCAAATAGGAACTGATTCTGATTCAGAGAATTTGAAAGATGTTCATAAACAAGTGGTTGAAAGTGCTTAAGAGGTGATCAAGGTGAAGGGCTACACTTCCTGGGCCATTGGCTTGTCTGTGGCAGATCTAGCAGAAAGCATTATGAAGAATCTTAGGAGAGTGCATCCAGTTTCCACTATGATTAAGGGCCTATATGGCATTAATGAGGATGTCTTCCTTAGTGTCCCATGTATCTTGGGGCAGAATGGCATTTCAGGTGTGGTGAAGGCAAACCTGAATCCAGAGGAGGAGAGCCACTTAAAGAAGAACACAATGGCAGCTAGGTGTTGTAGAGGGCCGCTAGGTGCCGCAGTGAATAGAGCACTGTCCTGGAGTCCGGAGGACCTGGGTTCAAGTCCCGCCTCAGGCACTTCACATACACACACACACACACACACACACACACACACACACACACACAAAACAAACAAACAAACAAAAAGCAAACCAGCTTAATCACACACAACTCCTGGAATTATAGTCCCAATGATGGGGTCCTTGTGATGTCTGTAGTATCAATCTGTAACATCAGTTTGTAAATGGGGTGCTTTGGGATCTATGTCTGTAAAATCAATTTGTAAAAGCAGTCTGTAAGATCACATTTCCGCCCCCACCCCCAGCCTCAGAGCATTGACTCTGCCCCTCCCCCTTCCAGCGCTCTGCCCAGCAACATCTCATGACCTGTTTATCTCTCCTTGAAACAATAAGTTATGTAAATGCTATGTCCCTTAGTTAGAGTGGCCAGCCCCACCATAAATTCTTCAATACCTTATCTATAGGGTAACTCCTTAGTCAATTATATACCCACACTGTCTCTGATGACCCTGGTGGGTGGCAGACTGGGCACTCTTTAGTGACATATCAGGCCTAAAACCACACCTCCAGCTAGCTCCCCCTTGAGCTATTTCCCAGTGAATCATGGGTGATACACCTTCGCAGTTGATATTAAAAGTGCATGGTCCTTTGAGCACTGACCACTCCTTAACTCCTCCCTGATCCCACCCTTACTCACCTAGTTAGCATAATTGACACCTTAAAACTATGCCTGCGGCCTCTGCGAGTTTGCAGGTTCCATAAGAATCTAGCCCGCTGTTCTCTACAGCGTAACAATAAACTTTACAATTTCGGCTTCAAAGTTTGCTTGAGCCTGGTGAATTCCTTCCAGACTGGATGCCAGGAGAGGTATCCCTGGCAGAACCACTTACCCTCCCCCCCTCCTTATCACCCTTCCCTCTTCAGATGGCGACCACCAGGGACAAAGTCTGAGGTCTCAAGCTTTTATCCTTTAAACTCCCCCCTCTCCCTGTAGTTGGGTTCACCTCCACAAGCCCTAAGAAGGCTTGTGGGGACACTCCGGTCTGGGCCAGGCCGGTGTGGGTCTGTTAGATCCTGGGTTCGCTCCAGATTCGGGACAGAGGACGCTCTCATCCCTGGGATGCTTTAGGTATTCGCTTACTTTGTAAAAGTAGGCTAGAGCTTCTCCCTGGATGCAGGGCTGAAGCTGGACTACAGGGATTTTGGTGTCAGGGCAGGAAAAGGATCGATTGGTTGTCCTGCAAAAAAAACCCAAAAACAAAAACAAAAAAACCAGATACTCTTTAGGGAATCCAGAAGGAGCTGCAATTTTAAAACCTTTTAACGTGCTGCCATCATGAGAACATGACAGTGATTAAGGGGTTATGTATGATGTGCTTTTCAAATAGGGCAAATCCTTCTTTTGATTAGGGATTGAACACCAGAAATGTAAAACCTGTGAACACACTCTAGTATCTTCCTAAAGTTAGAAATGGAGAATAATATAGCGTGACTATTTGTTTAAACCCCGTTGTTGTTTGCATATAATGCTGGATATGACTTGTATAGTCTCAGTAGTTGGTGTGAAGCAGACATTGTCCCACAGATATAAATAATCTGCCTTATATGTAGGTGCTATGTAGGTTGTATGTAGGTGTCTAGAAGACAACACTCCTGGCTACAAGACACCATACAGTAGTAATTCTTTATTGATGTATTGATTACCTTTGTGCTCCCCTCCATTAAGGCTCTACAGCATGGTCCTGTGTATCACATTTCCAGAGGACCTGATCAATAGTTGTAAATTTCCATATTATATAAAAAGATCTGGATATGTACAACCATGCAACCAATTCCTCAAGTGCCATACTAACCCCAAATACTGAGTAAACAACAAATAACTGATTTTTTAAAATGTGCATACCCTTTGATCCAGCAATACCACTGGTAGGTGTGTGTCCCAAAGAGATAATAAAAAAGAGGAAAAGATCTACATGAACATAAATATTTATAGCAGCTTTTTTTGTGGTGGCAAAGAAATGGAAATTGATGGAATACCCATCAATTGGGGAATGGCTAAAGAAGTTGTGGCATATGAATGTAATGAAATACTATGTACTATAAGAAATGATGAGCCAGTAGATTTCAGGAAAACATGGAAAGACTTACATGAACTGATGCTGAATGAAATGAACAGAACCAAGAGAACATTGTACATAGTAACAGCAAATTTGTGCAATGATCAATCACGATAGACTTTAGCTCTTTTCAGCAATACAATAATCCAAGACAATTCCAAAAGACTCATGATGGAAAATGCTATCCATATCCAAAGAAAGAATTATGGAATCTGAACGCAGATCAAAGCACACTATTTTTACTTTTTTGTATGATTTTTCCCTTTTGTTCTATCTCCTTTCACAATGTGGAAATATGTTTAACATGATTGCACATATGTAACCTATATCATATTGCTTGCCATCTTGGGGGCATGAATGGGAAAGTGGGGAGGGAGAAAAAAATCGAACGCTTATAACTCATATAAATCATATAAAAATGAATGTTGAAAATTATCTTTATACATAATTGGAAAAAATGTTATTAAAGAAAAATAAATATCACGACCTCTGAGGAATCAGTTTTTCAAGATGAACCAAAAGGCGATGAAGAAATTATGGTAAGTGCACACAGGCTGCTGAATATTTCACATGATGGCTTAAATTGAAGTGAATAGGGGATATCTTTGAGGAACTACACATTTTGGAAAAAAGAGATGGACTAATTATGTGTCGAGAAGAACAACCAGTGTGTTCTACTGGTACCCACAAAATGATATAGGGAAAGGACTTTGTGGAAGAACATGAACCAGAATCACATAGGATAGGAACACATAGGTGTATTGTGATCTGCACCAATAGAGAGATGAAATCACAGAACAATTCAATTATTAAAATATTCCAGTGACAGCACAGAAATTCCCCATAAATAATTAAACAGAAATAAAATTTCCATTCCTGATGTAGATGTGTTATGAACAGAGCCCAGAACTACTAAGAATTAGAGCTGCATGTCCCTCAGACTAGTCAGTCAAAAAACATTTTGTTGTTGTTTGGTCCATTAGTCAAGTACAATCCTTTTTTTTTTTTTTTTTTGGCTTTTTGGAGGGCAATTGGGGTTAAGTGACTTGCCCAAGGTCAAACAGCTAGTTTTTGTGTTCAGTGTCTGAGGCTGGATTTGACCTCAGGGCCCGTGCTCTAGTCATGCACCACCTAGCTTCCCCCAAGGTACAATTCTTAATGACCCCTTTTGGGGTTTTCTTGGCAAAGATACTGGAGTGGTTTACCATTTCTTCCTTCAGCTCATTTTGCAGATGAGGAAACTGAGGCAAACAGGGGTTTGACTTGCCCAGAGTCATGCAACTAGTAAGTTCTGAGGCCAGATTTGAACTTGGGTCCTCTGATTCCAAGTCTAATACTCTATCCACTGCATTACCTAGCTGTCCCCCCTCCAAAAAAAAAATAATAAACATCCCTTAGGTGCTGGGAATTGTGCTAAGCTTGCTGGGGATACAAAGATAATTAAAAAAAAATAATCCCTACCTTCAAGGAGTTTACAATCTATTGGGAAATTTTCAATTTAATAAACCTTAACCAAGTATCTATCATGCCAGGTGCTGTGTTAAATTTTGGGGTATAAATAAAAAAAAGAAAGACTCTTCCTCACCTCAAGAAGCTTAAAGTCTAACAGAGTAAGACAACACCGAAAATGCTGAAAAGGGGGGAAGGTTTGGAAGCATACTATAGGGCATTCAGTGGGAGAAAATAATGTTTCATGAAAAAAAACCAAGCAGAATTGCTGATGAAAAGTAGAGAGTTAACTGATATATAAAAGAAAACCGAAAAGCCGTAGGGTATGGGGAAGTACCTGGAGCATAGTCATGAGAAATCTAGAGGAGTATAGTTGGGTGGGAAATGAAGAGCCGGCTGACTTGGGGATTTCCTCCTTAAACAGAGGTTCTGGGAGGAAAGTTCTCTGCCCTTCAATCAGGGGGACAGATTGAGTGTGGGATTTTGAAAGTGTCCCCAGGGTCCAAAGGTCCTGATACAGTGTGAGTTCCAGGGCTGAAGTGATATTGTAGGATGAAGTGGTTCCTGAGGCATAATGGAGAACTCCAGGAGTACAGGAGGTGGCATTCAAATGAAAATGAAAAAATACACAGCAAGTGCAAATTGATCCTATTATATTCACAATGAAGAATCATTCAGGAGAAGTGGCATAAAAATATCTTCAAAGAAATATGTAACCAGAAAAGGAGTTCAGACAGTTATACAAGAATAAGAGATAACCAATGGATTACTTAACTGATCCACTGATACCAATGCAATGTCAAAAAAGCAAAAGGAGGGCTCCCATCATATTGGCAGGCTGTAAAAGATTTATACAAGGCCACAGACAAGAATCACAGAGGATGGGTAGACTTGAATGACTTGTAATTTCTGGAAGCATTGCCCAAATGTGTGATATTATGGCTCTTTTCATGTATCAGTATTTAAACTTTACTGGCAGTAGCGAAAATTAAAATAATCTCTCCTTCCTCAGATATCATCAAATACTTTATGTCATCCCTATGCATTTATTCTGTTATTTTGCATAATAGCTATATGTATATGGGTACCCTAATATTTTGTTAACTAAAAGTAGGGTTTTATTGATTTTTGTATCAAGTTCCAACATCTAGCATCACGTTCAGAATATAGTCGATCCATTAAAAATATTTATGGGATTGAATGAGAGGAAAAAGAGATGCACCAAGGATGGCTGAATATTTTGAAGTTATGTGGCTAGGGAGATGATTATGCTTCCAAGAGATTTAGGGGAATTCAATTTACTTCAACAAATATTAATTGCATCTACTATACGCAAGCAATGTGTTGGATGCTCAAGATAGAAAGACAAAAAGGAAATCGCTCCTGACCTCAAAGAAATTACATTCTTCTACAGGGAGAAAGAAAATGTATACAGATAGGTAAATGTTTATATTTATCAAAATAAACATAAAGAAATTTTAATGACTGTGAGGTTCAGGAGAGCTTTCACATAGGAAGTGATATTGAGCTGAGCTTTGAAGTGGTTGCAAGTGAAGGTCATAAGGAAGACTACTTCAGGTTTGGGTTGTAGCTTGTGGAAAGGCATAGTAGTGTAGTAGTAGGATGTATTATGTATTCTATGGAAAAGTTCATAGGTGAGTTTGGCATAGGTGGGAGCAAGTAATCCAAAATCCATTTGGAAAGATGGGTTGGAGTTACAATGCAAAGGACTTTAAATGCCAAATGAGAGAAGAAGAGGGAGAGGAGAGGAGAGGAGAGGAGAGGAGAGGAGAGAGAGAGAGAGAGAGAGAGAGAGAGAGAGAGAGAGAGAGAGAGGAGAGAACTGGAGGCAATAGAAAGTCAAATGAGAACATAAATTATTTAGGATATAATTTTTATATATGAACTGGACATGACTGAAATGACTTAACAACAACAAAAATTCCTTCTTCTAGTCCCAAAATTATTTTAGAGATGAGAGAAGAGCTGAAATCCATTTGAAAGCATTATGAGGTACAGTGTCACTGAAGTAATAAACCTAGTTTTCAGTTACCTTGAGGAAATAAAAGGAATATTCAAAAAAAGTCATAGTCCATAGGGGAGTTTGTTAGTGATAGAATGAAATACTGCAGTAGAAGTGATTATAGAAAGAGGAAACCAAGGATGAAATAAGCCTAGACAAAGAGAGAGAAAATCTGGATAGGAATTAACTTCTCTCAGAGCTATCCTTACCAGTCTAAGGGTGGTAAAATGGGGCACCTTGGTTGACTTGCCAACCCTCACACAACTAGGGAATAGTCCATTGGTGCAGGGATGCTTTAGCCCAGGAATGGGGAACATACAGCCTTGAGGCCATGTGACCCTCTAGGTCCTCAAGTGTGGCCCTTTGAAGCAATCCAAACTTCTGAAAACAAATCCCCTTAATAAAAGAATTTGTTCTGTAAAAACTTGGACTCATTCAAAAAGCCTCACCAAAGACCTAGAAGGCCACATTTGACCTTGAGGTCTCAGGTTCCCTAGTTCTGCTTTAACCTATTGTGGAAAAGTTGTAAAGACAGCAGAGCTGAAGTGAAATTATAGTCACCCTGCCTCAGTACAGATTCTATGATACTGATTCTGCTATAACCCAGTATAGAAGTACAACTTCAGAGAAATAGGGATGAGTCACTCTGCAGAGCTACCATGAGCCTGTTGTTGAGGGAACTTCTGTGTTACAAATAAATAGGGTTCAAGATGAGGAAACTTCCTGATTGGGCAGTTCTAACAGCAAGCAACTCAGCATACCCAAGATGGCTGCCCACACAGGTTCTTTGATCTGCTTTACTAAAGGAAAGCAACTTTAAAGGGCTCAACAATCTTTCATCTGGTCAAATCACACAATCTTTCCCATAAGTGAGCTCCAAAGCAAAACCTCACTTCAGAGTATATATATATATATATATATATACATACACCCTTCTTCAGGGTCAGATGATATCTCAACTGTCATGATCCAAAGCCTAATTACAAAGTAACAAAACATGTGGGCTTTCCTAAAAAACAAGCCTCCTAATTAAGCTTCTCTTGTTGGGCTCCATGTGAGACCCATTAATTGGTAGGGAAGATCTTCAACTCCCATTAACATTACAGCAGTTTGTTATAAAAACTGTGGAATCATAGGTCAGAGAATCATAAATCTTGGGATTTAGAGTAGAAAGGAATCTTAAATATCATCTAGTCCAGTCCCCTCATTGTACACATGATGAAATAGCCTCGAGAAATGGGATAACTAGCCCAAGTTCACCCATATGGTAAATATCAGAGTAGAAATTTGAACTTAAGCTTTCTGACTATAATTAATTACTGGGCAAATCAGGATGGCAACTTAGAGGTTCCTTCTGTCAAAAATCCAGAGCATCCAGAAAGAAATCTGGATGACATGGAAAAAGTATTGTAGTAGGTTACTACATGGAAGAACATGATATTTGAAAGTGTGGAGGGTCAGCTATCCCACAGGAGGGCAGTGGAGCTGACATTTTAAGAACATATCACATCCTGAGAGGTTTGGGAAGGAAACAGACTACATGGGAGAAACTTGGCAGTGCAACAGCAGGGAAGGAAGAAATTGTTTCTATGGACAGCAGTTCCATAGACCCTGTTGTGCAAAAATGCTTCAGGATATGTAATATTAGTAAACTGAAGACTGGTCCCTTCAGGACAATATACAACTGTGATCTATCTGTTGCCTAGTCATTGTTGTTTTTCCCTTCAGTACTTGGTGGATGGAGAATATGAAAGGTGGAATCAATGCCAGCTATTAGAATTTTCCAATGGAATTTTCCAGTGGAGAGATTGTCCCAGGTTTGGAATTAAGGCATTAGAAATATGATAACCCTGAAAGAAAAAGTAATCCAGGCTCTAGGTATTATGAGAATCTCCCTAAATTCCTGAGCTGAACTGCCACACTAGATGCTAGGGATTGATCAAGGATTATCTCATAGGACTGACTGCAGTAATCACCAGCTGCTTTGAAGGATCCTTAGCATATAATCTCCAGGGAGGAGTGTATTTCCTGGATAATTTGGAAGTCCCTTTGGAAGGCACCTTGCCCATTGCCCTGCACAATTAAATATATAATAAATACATCTAATAATATTGTTGACAATGGTGACAATGGCTGACATTTCTAATGCATTCTCGATGAAACTCATTAAATGTAAGCATTACGTAGAACTTTAAAGTTTGAAAAGTGCTTTACATATGCTCTCTCCTTAGATGCTCAAGAGTCTGGAAGGTGCTGCTACTCTCTCTATCTTACAGATAAGGAAACTGAGGCAGTCATAATATAAGTAACTTGACCAGAGGCACACATTTCATATGTATCTGAGGCAGGATTTGAATTCAAGTCTTCTTGACTCTAGATCCAGCATTCTATCAGTAGAGAGAGTGACATTAGCAGATAGTGCCACCTAACTCCCTTACCTCATATAATTCTCTCAATAACCATATAAGGTAGATAGTAGAAATATTTCTTCAGTACTTCAGTAGATACACAAATTGTAACCTCTCCTTGTGTTCATCCTATGCATTTTTTGTCTGTATTCTTCACAGATTTGCCCAATGCCAGAGTCCCAACTCTAGGTGTTTTAAGATTTTTTTCAGTATCAAGTAGTACT
This sequence comes from Gymnobelideus leadbeateri, assembly GCA_011680675.1. Lineage (NCBI taxonomy): Eukaryota > Metazoa > Chordata > Mammalia > Diprotodontia > Petauridae > Gymnobelideus > Gymnobelideus leadbeateri. Next base: position 35,001 of record WOXC01005851.1, on the reverse strand, counting down.
ATCCCCTTGTATACTTCCATTTCAAGTATAAACATACACACATACACACATGCACTAATATTGTCAGGACCTATGATAAAGAGGAAACTCCCTCTAAATGCAAATCTGCAGATGCTTTGTGATTTATAGACACAGAGAGCCTTCTGGTAGCTGTAAGAGATTGAGAATCCAGTCCATGATCAGTACAGCTAATATGAGTCATAGGTAAGACTAAAACCCAGATCTTCTTGACTCACAGGCCAGTTTTCTATCCACTACTTTCTATCAATCTGTCTAGCCAGCTAGGCAGAGTCTTTCATGGCATTCCTTGAGAACAAGTCATTGTTGTTAAAATGCTATAACCTTCTGAAACTCAGCATGCAGATTATTCTTTTAGTCATCCAGTTGCAATTTTGCTACTAAAGATATTATGGCCCATTAAAATTTGAACCTGTACAGCATCCCTGGGAGATTATATGTTTACGAAATACCAGTAATGATTTGCATCCTGATGCAATTTGGAACCATTGAAAATGCTTTGCAATTTCCTAGCTGCACAGGTTATATTGTTCCCATTTTACAGGCAAAGAAACTGAGGCTCATAGAGATTAAAGTAGTAGCAGAACTAGAACTCAAATCCAATTCTAACTTTGAACTCCATGCTTTTTCTACTACCCCAGGCTGCCTCTTAGGCAAGGAAGATGCTGGTTTGGGTAGTGAAGACCAGGGTATTGCTGATCATTGAGATGATTCCTGATGGGGCACCTGACTTTCATCAGTTTCCCAAGTGAATTGTGTATATGTATCTGTTGGGTGAAATGGGGGCTGGGGATGCCATTACCTTGAATAACAAAAGAGCTAAATAAAGCTCTGATTGGGAGGGAGATGTGGAAAACTGTCCCCGTTGCTTTTAAGTCATATTTCAGTGGGTGAGTCAGGCCTCCTTACTGCGTCCCATAGCTAGGGATCTGAATAGGCTGGGGTTCTTTTATTTTGCTCTTTTTGTGAATTTAGCATCTGCCCTTTCCAGCCCGCCAAATATAAGCATCAGAACAACATGTGCCTTCGTGGGCACACCGGAGGAGTTCCCTTGCAGGAAGTCTATATAGTTGCTTTTATGCACAGTTGAACCAGCCTCCCCCTGTGCCTGTTATGCTCCAGCCAAAAATACAATCACTCCACCACAGCAAGGAACAAAAAAATGTGCAGAGCTATTGAACACTGTGAAATTGTCACAGGGCATTAATTCAAAGTTATTAAGTGCTTGTTTAGCTGCTTTGTTATGTGGGGGAAATTAGCATTGTCGGACAGTTCTGAAACTCACCTCTCTGCCTGTGAGCTCAGATGACCTGTTGTGTTCATCTCACAAATACTCATTAACCCCAAGATTATTAGCTGTTGCAAAATGCCTCTTTTGCTTCTCACAGATCTCTTTCTCTGCTACACGTATACTTTACCTGTTATGACCCCACATGCACCTACAGTTTGTCTCTTCCTTCCTCACTCTTGCATATGAGCATGGTTCTAATGAATCAATGTCATTATCATCATAACTATATAACACTTATGGGCTACAAAGCACTTTACCTGCAATATTTCCTTTTGACCTTAGAATTATTTGGAAGTAGAGAGTGTAAACATTCTTGTCCTCATGGTGATCATTCATTCACCAAATACTGACTAATGTGCCTACTATGTCAAACGTAATTTGTGGCTAATATGTACAATGCAACTGTGGGTAAAGTGTCGGCCTTTGAGTCAGGAAGACCTGAGTTCAAATCCTGCCTCAATGCCAGCTGTGTGACACTGAACATATCACTTAATCACTTTAGTCTCAATTTCCTTATCTGTAAAATAAGGATAATAACCATATCTACTTCACAGGATTGGGGTGTGTGTGTGTGTGTGTGTGTGTGTGTGTGTGTAAATCAAATGAAATAAACCTTAAAGCATGGTAAAGAATTCAGGGTGATTAAAAAAGATCTCTTGTACCTCTTTTTGTCTTTTGTGGAATTCTTAAATTACAAATTCCAAGGTTTTATACTCATTTACACATTGTAGTCTTCGAAGACCTTCAGAATTTGTTTGCCTCTTTTCATAATGCTGCCTTACTCAGTGATCTGTTTGACAGATATTTATTCCTTTTAAATGTTGTCTTACATCAATGTCTGCAAGGCCCTTCATCATTCCAACTTCATTTCTACAGCATTACTATTGATATAACACCTAATCTTATGTGCAGCTCAAAGCTCATTACCTTCACACCTTTCTGATAATGGAATTCTCACCACTCAGTTAGGTGGGAGGGTACACCTGGCTGGGCTGTTAGACTGAGGCTTTATTTCTTGATTTATTTAGTTGTCAGCTCTGTAAAGCCAAGTGGCAAAAACAGCAGGTTGAGAAAAGGAAAGATACAGAAAATAAGTGAAAAAGATGACCTTTTTTTTTTTCTTATATTAGGGAAGTAGAATCAGGTATCACTGATGAAGAATGAAGGCAGAAAAGTGAATGTCTTAAAATCAGAATATAAAATAATTCCATCTTCCACACCAAGTGGTAGACTCCCTGTATGCTTTGAAATGGCTGGTTATATCTCCCCCCCCCCCCCCATTTTGGAATATACTGAATCTATTCAGCTAACCTAGAAAGGTTGAAACTCCCAATCGGCTGCAATGAATGGAAGCCAAGGAGACAAAAGCAGAAAGGATTTTCTGTCCAGACTGTGAATTTATTCCACTAGTACTTCCCGTGATTTGTTCTGTCATTTTTCCTTATTTTTTCCCAAACCTATTCAAATCTGACTCTCAAAAGCATTTTTGCAATTATTGCTTGCCATTTTCATCCCCTTCATGGCATATAGAACTCACTGCATTCAGAAGCATTATTAATCATTTTCATAAGTACCAAAAATTACGAGACTAGTTCCTAAATTTCATCAATAATTAATCAGAAGATCACAGGGTCAGTTAGGTGGCACAGTGTTACACTTGAAGTCAGGAAGACTTGAATTAAAGTACTGCCTTATACACTTACAAGCAGTGTGATTGTAGACTGGTTACTAAACCTCTCTTGGCCTCAGTTTCCTCATCCATAAAATAACGATAGTAATAATAACAGCAACCTCAAAAGGTTATTGTGAAGGTCAAATGAGATAACATATGTTAAAGTGCTTTGCAAACCTTTAAGTGCTATATAAATGTAGTCTATGTTGTTTCTCTCAGTCTCAGTTTCCTTATCTGTAAAATGAAGAGGTTAGGAATCATGCCTTCTAAGGTATTGCCAACTCTAAATTCATGGTTCTATAAGTTGGCCTTAATAAAAAAAAAGATCCTTGTCATCTCCTTGTCAGAGGTTGGAATAAAGGAGGAAGGAATAAAACATAATCTAAAGAGGAGAAGAGGGAATTCATGATGGATGGCTTCTATTTTTTCCCAATGAAGTAGAGAGTGAACTCTTCTCTTGAACTTGAGAGAGAAGGGAGAGAGCCTAGTAGATCAAGGAGAACAGAGGAAGTATGGAATAATCATTGTAGGAAATGTGATAAACAATAAATTGTGTATAAGGGGATTGCTATTCAATCAGCAATACCCTCGTTCAATTCCAAACATTTATGGAATGCTTACTGCATTTAGGCATTGTGCTAAGTATTGAGGATATAAGACAAAAATAAAAAAAATCCTGATCTTAAACAACTTACATTCTATTCGAATAAGATTCAATAATATTCATCTATAGTAAACCCAGTCATCATGACTCTGAAACTTTATCTGTTGGCAGCACATCAACAGAGGAGTATAAGGAAGAATAATACTTGGTAGGCTCTGGCAAATCATGAGTGGCAATAGGACAAGATGCGCTGGGTCTGGAGTAAGGAAGATCTTTGCTCAAATCTGGTCTCAGACACTAGTGGCGTGACCCTGGGCAAATTACTCAACCTTGTTTGCCTCGGTTTCCTCATCTATAAATGAGCTAGAGAAGGAAAGGGCAAACCACTCTACTATCTTTACTAGGAACTCTGAATGAGGTCACAAAGAGTTAGATATGACTGAAATGATCAAACGACAAAAGCTACTGCTGCTGCTCCTGCTGCTGCCACTATTGAGGTTGCTGCTGTAGCTGCTGCTACTACTACTACTAAAAACTACTACTACTACTGCTATGACTATTACTACTACTACTCTTAGTACTGCTACGACTACTCTTCCTACTGTTACTGCTACTCTTACTACTGTTACTACTACTCTTACTACTGCTACTAATACTATTATCCAGTCTGATGATAATTGTTTACTTTATCTGATCCTCCTACTACATTTTTATTGTGCTCAAGCAGTTTATAGATCAAAAAGGGGGTTTACAGTAAGGGAAAAGGGGGGAGTATACACACATTTTTAAGTTTAAGCTGCATTATTAAGATTTATTGTCTAGAAATCTACAAAATTGTAAACAAGTCCTGATTTTAGTTTTGATTTAGTTGATTATAAGGTTATAAATGTTTGCTATGAAAATTTAACAATGAATTTTCAAGACATGAGAGCTGGCTCCAGCACACCCATAGAAAGAAAAAAAACTGTGTCAGAAGCTCTCACATGATACAAAGGTAAATCTGGGTAACTTCTCACATCTTGGGCTAATTGTCCCCTACGTATGGTAATTTCACTGTATTGTCATTAATTTCCCTTACAAAGCCAGTTATAGATCATGAAACCAAAAGAAGAAAGTTGATTTACAATTCAAGTAAAGCAAATAGAATCTTATCCCAGCTGTCAGAAAATACTGACACCTATTAATGAGCAACTTTTCTCAAGAGGTTGCTAGAATCTTAGTCATTTACCTTCATGTACTAGGAGGCATCACTCATCACATCAAAGCATTTATTGAAGTTCTTAGCAGCTCCCAGTAGATGGCATTGCTAGCCCCCCTTTTAAAGGAAAAGTTTCCTTTCCATTGTAATTCACCCTACTATTTGGAATTATCTAATAGGACAAATGATTTAAAGTATGAAAGGGCCTTAGAGAATCATCTATTATAATTCTCTTGTTTCCCATTTGTATACTAAGATCATAAGAGATTCTTTGATCAAAGCAATAGCAGAAGTAATTGCATTGGCTATTCATATCCAATTAGTCACATGATACCTTTACTTCCCAAAGGTGTGCCTCATCATCATGCACCATTGACTGGTGCAAAGTACAAAGGAAAGAAGGATTTCTTACAGTTGGTGAGGTCCTCTCTGTCTTCATGCTCATGAAGGATACTGTGGTGATTTTATTAAACAATAGCACACTGCAGAACCATCTTAATTATATCCAAAATAATTCAAAAGATTTTTGGCTCAAATATATGCAAAGGAAAACCAAGTGGTTACAGAAAACTTCTTGTTCAGGCTATAATATGCAGTTGACTAGGCAGCCCATACGGCTAGTCCAGAAGTATATAGATCTTGAACAGAGCATGTAAATGGACAGTGAACCAAGAAATTGTGTAGAATTTCACAGGCTCCAACCTTTCCCTGAAACAAAAATCCCTCCATCTTCTAAACACAAATATTATTTAGGTGACTTTATATGTCTACAAATTACAGAATACCAAGAATCTCTTGGATTTAAATGGAATGGAGAAATAGATGGTAAATGTTAATATATCATGGCACATTAGCAATGATGAATGACATTCAAAAAACAACACAAACACATACAATCCAAGGGGCTGGTAGGTGGTGCAGTAAAAGCGCCGGCGCCAGAGTCGGGATGACCCGGGATTGGTTCTGGCCTCAGAAAATGAGCACCCACACATAAATAATGACTTGCTGTGTAACCTTGAGCGAGTTACTTAACCCCAATTCCTTAAAAAAAAAAAAATCCAAGAGCCAGTAAAGAAAGTGATGTTTTAAATGGATATTAAAAGATCAAGAGGAGGGGCGGCTAGGTGGCACAGTGAATAGAGCGCCGGCCCTGGAGTCAGAAGGACCTGAGTTCAGAGCCGGCCTCCAACACTTAATCCACACAAACAAAAACCTAGCCCTGTAACCTTGGGCAAGTTACTTAACCCCAGTTGCCCTAAAGGGGTGGCTAGGTGGCACGGTGAGTAAGAGCGCCCTCGGAGTTGGGATGACCCGAGATCAGATCAGGCCTCAGAAAATGAGCACCCATGCATAAATAATGACTAGCTGTGTAACCTTGAGCAAATTACTTAACCCCAATTGCTTAAAAAAAAAAAAAAATTAAAAAAAAAAAGATCAAGAGGAAGGACTCAAACTGGGTGGGCCTCTACAGAGAATTCATGATCACAAATAGATAAAAAGTCACATAGGAAGAGAAATTGCATGTGGATTATGCTCACCGATAAGATCATAGATTTATTAAAGTGATGCAGTATAGCAGAGTTTGAGTCTTATTATTATTGTATGAATGTGTTCCATTAAAAAAATTCTTTACTTAAAATATAGTACCATGAATCAAAATAATAATAATAGTTGTTATTATTATTATAATTTAGTTCTCTTCTAACCAGGACAGAGTAGATCTTGAATGAATGACTAAATGAATGAGTGAGTGAATGAGTCAATGAACTAATACTCCAATATGGTAGGGCTCAGGTACTATTAAAGTACAGAGGCAATGTGTGACTCCTGCATTTTTTGCATCTGCAGAAAGAGCTCAATAATCATTCTTACTGACAAGTGACTTATTTTGTCTGAGTAGTATGTAGAGATCCAAATATTACTTCTTTTAATGGGACAAGGGATAGCTTTCATTTTCCACAATGGCCTGTGAATTGTTCTATGAAAAACACACTCCTCAAAAAAATCTTTCCTCCTGCCAAAAAAGGGGGTCCTGTCCTAAATTCTGCCTGGCATCTCATTACAATTAAGAGTTGGCAGGATTTATATTTAAAAGAATGTTTGAACTTTGTAGCGACTCCATGAATATCTTATGAATGTTACAAAAGATCTGTGAGAGCTGAGTATTCCCTAGGATCTTATAGTGGTTTTAAATTTTTGTTTTAAATTCATTCCCAAATGTAGCTGCCTGTAAAAGGAATAGATGTGACTCTGGAGAAAAAATACCAGAAGCACTCAACTGGGAAGCTAACAAGGTGTACTGCTGGTCACTTCTGATACCACTGATCAAGGAATAGTTGTGGAATGTCCTCTCCTGGTCAAATCATACGTAATACTGACAACAAATAATTTTGATTTTTTAATACAATTTTAACATTATAATGAAGAATTAGGATTCCTTGTTTATTTGGTTTTTGCTCCTAGTTCCTATAGGAACTGTCATCTCTATGAATGTTTCAGTGGTCTGAAACAGCTTTATGAAAGTTATGACCTGAAATATTTTGAAATATATTAAATATAGAAATATTAAATCAGTTATGTTGAACCAGAGTAGAAAATGTTGCTAACCTCTTTTGAAGTACATCTTCAGCCTAGTAAGGCTAGAATTCCTCTTTATATGTCATCGAAACAATTTCTAGTGGAGTAGACTGTCCTAACCTTATAGATCCAGTCCAATTTACTCTTCAGGCATAGAGGTCTCAAATCAGTCAACCAATCAGCAAGCATTTATTAAGCACATTTATTAAGCACACTCTTTACTAGGTACTAGAGATTCAAAGACCAAAATGAAACAGCCTCTGCCCTGAAGAAGCTTACATTCTGTCCCAGGACACATATACATATGTATATGGAATCCAATTCCATATACATATCTAATGTCGACTTGAAAGTTTGATTAAAAGAGGCAAACAAGTTGGTGATAGATAAATTCATATTGCTTATTCCCTTAAAGTTAGACAAAGCTAACAAGCTTGTACATACAAGGAGCTGAAACCTAAGTTCTGGCTCCCTGGTACAAGAATGACAAAGTTCTTTTATTATATTTTAGGATACTCCCAGAATGTCTGTATCCCTCAGATTTATGGTCTCCATATGTTTACAAGACAACTGGCAAAATAGTGTCAGGTGGATCCCAGGATACCTGCACTTATCCCCCATACGGAATATGTTTCCAACATAAGAGAAACCCCACTACTCTGATTGCAGGCTTCCTGTCATAAATGGGAAGAATACCCATTGTCGACCTTAGCTGGTCTTTCAAGTTGCTGTCACAGGAATAGGCATTTTTAGAGCAAAGCAAAGCAGTCTGATTGATTAGCTGAGGCTTTGAATCTTATTGATATCCAAAAAATGATATGTAATCATTATCACTAAGTACATATAGAAGATATGAAAAATAAATACAATGATAATTTTGGGAAACACATTAACATGCATCAGAAATTCTCAAAGATTGTAAATAAATTCAATAATGTCCACTATTGCCCAACTTGCCATTAAAAACTAAAAAAAGAGTGTAGGATTTATATGCTGTTGAAATAAATAAACTTCCCCCACCCTTTTTTTTTTTACAAATGTAATCTGAAACCAGATCTTGCCTAACAGAGTTCAGCACTTTCCCCCTACACACCACATCATTTCCCTGAATGATTATTGAATGAATGAATGATGAATTGCTTTCCATCATTCCTCAGTGATCTACTCCAAGGGTTACATCCTCTAATATCAAAGGCTGACATATTATAAAAATAAAAGAATCACTCACAGAACTCAAAATGAATGTTGCTTCAGTATTTGTTGTATAGTATTTGTTTTTAAAGCATTTGATATAATCAAGAAAAAAATTCTTTTCAGAATTTAATTCAATTGAACGGCATTTATTAAGTGTTTACTATGGGCAGAGTACAGAAGTTAGGGAAAATGCAAAAAAAAAACTTTAAACAATAAAGTAATACTAATAATGTATTAATTGACATTTTCCAAGTTACTTTAAAGTTGCCAATTGAACTTTAAGGTCCACAAAGTGAAATATACAGATCTTGATTTTTATTGTTTTATTTTTAATATATAGGCCATTATGTTGGCAAAAAACATTCCTGTTGGATATTGAATCACCCTTATGTGTCTTATTTGAATCACATAATTATACTTGTTACATAATTGTAGGAGATTAGCATAGCAGGTAGATTTTGCTAAAAGACTGAATTTGAATGGAAGGGAAGCAAAGGCAGGAATTGCTGGATCAGTGCTCCTCAGAATGATTTCAGAAGGGGACTCAGCTCAAGCAAATGATCCTCTGGGTAGCCTGAGGTGAGTTTCAAATTTGGCAGATCAATGTTTTCATAATGGATTATAGAGAACTTAAACCTATGCCATACCATTGTTGGAAGGAAATGGAGAAGTGAATGAGGGGAAGGAGAAGGATTTCTCCTCCAGGGCTTCCAGATAGGAAGCAATAGAAATATATTTTACATAAATAAGTCAGGTCTAGCAAGTCCCCAAATAGTTTTTAATATAGATCAACAGATGTTGAATATTGCCACCTAAAACAGTTTGGATGAGGAAGAAGTAGTTCTGCAGAACTCATATAGAAGAGAATCCAATTCCATATATATTCTTCTAGTACAGACTATTCTTGTGCATTTAAAGTAACATAGACAGGAAACAGATTTGAGAAATACAGCATGACATAGTGAATAGATCAGTAAACTGAAGAGACAGGAAGAGCTGGGCTCAAGTCCTGGTCAGAAATTTCCTAGCTATGTCTCCATGGGTAAGTCATATAACTGCTATGAACCTCAATTTCCTCATCTGTAAAATGAGAGATAACAATAGTATTTACCTCACTAGGCTACTGTAAAGAACAAATGAGATATGTATGCAAATTGCTTTGAAACTCTAAAAGAATTATAAAAATCTGAATCATCTTATTTTTATTATTTTCTTATTCATTACCAAACTTATGTACCTTCAGTCCTCATAGAAATGGAACTCTTTATCCCTTATTTTATAACTCTCAGAAAAAGAACTACCTTATCCCTTAGAAATATATTCCTAGAATATTATTGTGCTATAAGAAATGACAAGCAGGATGATTTCTGAAAAATCTGGAAAGACTTACTTGAACTGATGCAAATTGAAGTGAATCGAACCAGGGGAACGTGGTATATAGTAACATCAATATTATTTGATGAATAACTGTGAATGACTTAGCTATTCTCAGCAATACAATGATCCAAGACAATCCCAAAGGACTAATGATGAAGCATATTATCTGCTTCCAGAGAAAGAATTGATATTGTTTGAATACAGACTGAAGCAAGCTATTATTTTTTTCATTTTCTTTCTTTCATTCTTTTTTCTTTTATTTGAGTCTTCTTGTACAAGATAACTAACATGGTCATTTTTTATATGATTGTACATATATAACCTATATCTGATTGCTTGCCATCTCAGGGAGGGGGGAGGGGAAGAAGAAGTTAGGGAAGGATAGAATTTGGAATTCAAAACTTAAAAAAAATCCAAATATTAAAAAAGAAATATATTGCTGGGAACCAAGAAGATGGCAGACTAGATATGGTCCATAGTCCCCACAAACTCTCCAAAAAATAAGATGAATATATGCCAGATGGAGAGCATTTACATCTCAGTGGGGTAGGGACAGAGGGAGAGAGTGAGAGAGGGAAAGACAGAGGTAGGGAAAGAATGTAAGGAGAGAGACAGACAGGCAGACAGATAGAGGTAGAAGCCAGAGACAGAGAGAATGACAACATAAAATCGTTATGAATTCACATAAGAAAATGCTTATTGATCCTCAAAAAGCTTACATGGCACATTCTCCCCTCACCAACCTCCATGGTCCCAGAAGGGATGTACAAACCAATCTATAGGATTAAGCCTTAGAACGCTATTGGAATTCTCTCTCACCATGACAAATTTGTACACATGACTCAGCTCCTACTACTCTCTACCTGCAGCAACAAACACCCTAACATACGCAGGATGATTGCTAGCACAGGTTCTTTGATTTGCTTTTCTAAAGCAAAGCAACTTTAAAAGGACTGACAAACTTGCTTTGAATATACATATACATACATATACACACACATACACATATATATGAAATTCATTTAATTCTGGGGGGAAAGATAGCACCTTGAACTTCAGAGAAAATACAAACAGAAATTATAAGCAGAAAAAGTACAGAGAAAAAAACACAAATCAACAGACAGGCCTTTTGTCTGACCAAAGTTATACATACATAGCAGAAAAAGAAGCACCAACATCTGGGTTTTCAAAGCCAGGGGGTTCCTTAATGGCTACCCATAGTCTCCTCTGGCCAAATCACATGAACACTCTTCCCATGAGTGAACCCCAAAGCCAAACCTCACCTCATAGTCTATATACTTGTATTCAGAGTCAGAGGGCATCATAACCCTCCTGACCCACTGCCTAATTACAAAGTAAGCAAAGGTGTGGGCCTTCCTGAAAAACAAGCCTCCCCTAATCAAACTTCTCTTATTGGGCTCTAAGTGAAGCCTATTAATGGGTGGTGGGGAATATCTTCAATTCCCATTAACATTACACTACCCCACAACATGAAGCAAACATTGATTCTTCCCAGATAAATGAGGGGCTTAGGAGAATCATGGTGCCATCTTCCAGGGATGGCTCTTAGCTTAAAGACACCCAGGCTACAGAGGCTCTGACCATAGCAACACTATTTCTCCACCATGAAAAAGTAGCAGGTACTGATTCAGCCCAGTCAGAGAAGGAAAGGCAGAGGATCAAAGGAGGAACTGAGGGAAAGGTACAGTTTGTGGTTTACCTTGGGATTTAAGCAAAACAGAAACCCAGATGAGACCAGTTCTGTACCACAAGAGGTTGCTAATGGAAGGGACAAGGTCAATGAAATCAAAAGTTTCTGCTGTAGGAAGAGTCTTGTGGAGCTTTGTCATTTGGCCTTTTGTCATCAGAGCCCACAATGACAGAAGGACTTTAAAATTGAACAACGAAGTGTAAATAAGGAAAAAGACTAAAACATCAAAGATTTCAAAAAGAAATAAAACTCAGAGCACAGATAAATCAACAGAGAGGATATCAGGTTTAAGTTTTCCATAATCCTCTATGAAAACAGTGATCCACCAAACTAGAGAAATGAGTGCTGAATTCTCAAAAAGGTTATAAATCTCTTGTAATAAATATTATGTGATGGCTGAAAATGAGCCAATGCCTGAAAAATACAGTATTGTGAAAGTAGAGAATAACAATAAGAAATTCTAGAATGGTTCAAAAGAGAAATGAAGTCCATAAAAGTGATTAGAGGAAAATTTCTATCTCTAAATGCTTCCTTATATCAATAAAATGGAGGAAAAGCAGACTAATGAATTGGGTATGCAATTTAAAAAATAGAAAAATAAATTTAAAATCCCCAATTAGACATTAAATTGGAAATCCTAAAAATTAAAGGTAAGATTAATAAAATTGAGAATAAAAAATTGAATTAATAAATAAAAACTGAGTTGGTTTTATGACCAAAAAAACCCAAACAAAATAGACGAACAATTGGTGAATTTGATTTAAAAAGTGAAGAAAAACATATCACTAATATCAAAAATGAAAAATATAAATATACCATTTACAAAGAACCCAATTAATTAAAGCAATTATAGGGAGTTATTTTACCCAATTATATACCAATACTTTTAACAATGAAAATGAAGTAGAGTAATATTTTTTAAAAATTAATTGCCTAAATTAGCAGCAGAAGAAATAGAACACCTAAACAGACCTATTTTAGAAAAAGAAAATTGAACAGGTCACAAATAAGCTTTGTAAGAAAAAAACAGGGGGGGCGGAGCCAAGATGGCAGAGTAGAAACAGCTAGTCCAAGCCTCTCTGCCCCCAGATTCTCCACAAACTATGTAAAAAAGGACTCTGAAAAACTTCTGGAGCCCCAGCACCCACAGAACGACACAGAGAAGCTAACCTCCCGCTGAGGACAGCCCAGCACCCTGCAGGAAGGACCAGCGCAGCGGTCTGGGAGCCAGCAGCGAGCAGAGCCCAGAGCCCAGAGCGCAGAGCCCAGGAAGCTGCCTGAGCCGAGATCCACCAGAGCCCAGGTTCCAGCCCCAGGGCGGCAGCCAGCAGCCGGCTGGAGGAACCCCAGAACACCAGGAACTGTGGAAAAACTCCAGAATTATCAACATAGACTTGCCTAGACAAAGTAAGAGGTTAGTGTCCTATGGACTTTGGGACCTGTGGCAGAATGCGTCAGCTCCCTCCCCTGGGGGCTAGAAGCCACTGAGGACAAACGCCATTTTGTAGTTTTCATAGGCATCTCCCGCTCCCAGCCTACAAATCGTAGGGAGATCCAGCGATCAGTCTTGGGGGGTAATCGCTCTTGCTTTAACCTCCCTGTATCTGGATTGTGATCTAGGGTGGAAGTTGTGGGTGGGTTTACAGCTTGCCAGAAACGGAAGCTGCCCCCCACACGTTCGGGACGAAAATTCCCACCCGGCCTTAAAGCCATAGTGTGCCAACAAGCCCAAAAGTCAAGCAATTAAGTGGCAACATGCCAAGGCAAAGGAAACAGAAAAATGCAACCCTAGAATCCTACTTTGGGGGCATAGAGCCGGAAAAGGACTGTGAGGTCAGAAGTCCTGCTCCAAAAGCCCCAGGGGAAAACATGAACGGGTTGCAGGCCATAGAGGACCTTAAGAAGGACTTTAAAAATCAAATAAGAGAAGTGGAGGAAAAATTAGACAGAGAAATGAGAAGGATGCAGGAAAAGTATGAAATGAGGGTCAACAGACTGACTGAGGAAAACAACACCTTAAAAAATAGACTAGCTCAAATGGCAAAGGAGGCCCAAAAGGGCATTGAGGAGAAGAATGCCTTAAAAAGTCGAATTTGCCAGATGGAAAAAGAATCTCAAAAGTTCACTGAGGAGATTCATTCCTTCAGAGTTAGACTGGAGCAAATGGAAGCTAATGACTTTATGAGAAATCAAGATGCTGTTAAGCAGATCCAAACAAACGAAAGATTAGAAGGCAATGTGAAATATCTCATGGGAAAAACCACTGACCTGAGAATAGATCCAGGAGAGACAATTTAAAAATTATTGGACTACCTGAAAGCCATGATCAAAGAAAGAACCTAGAAATCACCCTTCAAGAAATTCTCAAGGAAAACTGCCCTGATGTTTTAGATCCAGAGGGCAAAATAGAGGTTGAAAGAATCCACAGATCACCTCCTGAAAAAGATCCCAAAAAGAAAACTCCCAGGAATATTATAGCCAGGTTCCAGAATCCCCAGATCAAGGAGAAAATACTACAAGCAGCCAGGAAGAAACAATTTCAATATTGTGGAAACACAATCAGAATAGCCCAGACCTGGCAGCTTCTACACTGAGGGATCGAAGGGCATGGAATATGATATTCCAGAGGGCAAAAGAACTGGGAATGAACCCAAGGGTCACCTACCCAGCAAAACTGAGTATTTTGTTTCAGGGAAAATATGGTCATTCAGTGGAATAGAGGACTTTCAAGCATTCTTGAGGAAAAAACCAGAATTGAATAGAAAATTTGACATCCAGACACAAGAAGGAAGAGATGCCTGAGAAGGTAATCAGGGAAAAGAAATCAAAAGGAACTTATCAAAGTTGAACTATTTACATTCCTATATGGAAAAGCAATAACTGTGACTGATGATATCTTTCACACTATGAAAATAATGGAAGAAGGGGTGTGGTCATATGAATACATATGTGAATGTGTGTGTATATGGTTACAGTTATATATGGATAGAGGGCATAGGTTGAATTTGTTGGGAAGGGAGAATACTCAAGGGATGAAATTATGAGGTGAGAGAGGAAAGTGGAAAGAGGAGATGGGGAGAGACATGGTAGGGTAACTATCTCATGTAGGGGAAGTGGTTGCAAAGGAGGGGGAGAATAAGGAAGGCTAAAAAGGCAAAACCACATTCACATTGAATTTGGTTCAGGGAGAAAATGACATACATACTAAATGGGATATCTCAACCTGCAGCAGGATAGGGGGAAGGGGGATGAGAGGAGGGATGATGGATGGGAGGGCATCCTTGGGGTGAGGGGAGGCTGGAAGTACCCACTATAGAAGAGGGACAGGATCATGTAGGGAATGGACCAGGTGGGGGGTGGGATGAGTGGGAGGGAATTATAAGCAGCCTTGTACAATATATCTACTATGATAATGTTTTGCATAGCTAGACATGTACAACATATACTGAATTACTTATCTCCCAAGAAGGAATGGGTGACAAGGGAGGAAGGAAATGGATCTGAAATTCGAGGTCGTAACATTAAATGTTTCAAATATATATATAAATACTATTATTAATACTCTTGCCTATAATTGGGAGATAAGATGTGCAGGCATTGGGACACAAAGATTCATCTTCCTCTAATGGAAAAGTCGATGGGGGTATGGGAGAAGGTATGGGAGAGAGCAGATTGGAGGAAGCGATATCTTGTGGGACTGCTATTCTGGGAGGTTGGGTAGGGGAATAATGGGGGGAAAATGATTGTAACTCAAAACCTGGCGGAAATGAATGATGTAAAACAGAAGTTAATAAAGTATTTGTTTAAAAAAAAAAAAAAAAGAAAAAGAAAAAACCAGGACCAGATGGATTTACACGTGAATTCTATCAAATATTTTAAAAATCAACTAATTCCAATATTAAGTAAATTATTTGGAATGATAGGTAAAGGGGATACCCTATCAAACTTCTTTTGTGAAACAAATATGATGATGATACCTAAACTAGGAAAAGTAAAAACATAAAAAGAAAATTATAAACCAGTTTCATTAGTAAATAGATGCAAAAATCCTAAATAATACTAGGTAAAAGATAATAACAACATATTTTTAAAATTGTACATTATGATTAAATGGGATTTATACCAGGAATGTAGACATGATTTAACATAAAGAAAACTATTAACATAATATATTACATCAATAATAAAAGTTTTTTTAAATGATTATAGCAACAAGTACAAAAAAGCTTTTGATAAAGTTGAATACTCTTTTCAATTAAAAACAGATGAAGTGTTGGTATAAATGGGTTCTTCCTTAAATTGATTTTTAAAATATTTAAAACCATCAGCAAGTATTATTTGTAATAGGAACAAGTTAGTTCCCAGTAAGATCAGTTGTGATACAAGGACACCAACTGTCAGTAATATTATTCAATATTGTATTGGAAATCCTAGCAATAGGAATAAGAGAAGAAAAAGAAATAGAAGGAATCAGAAAAGGGGAGATTATCTCTTTTTGCAGATGATATGGTGACATATTTGGAAAATACCAAAGAAACAATTAAAAAGCTAGCTGAAACAACAATTTTAGCAAAATAGCAAGATATAAATTAAATTCACATTAGTCATCAGCATTCTTATATATAACAAACAAAACCATGCAAGAAGAAGTAACAAAAGATACCCCATTTAAAACTATTCTAGACAGTATAAAATACCTGAGGGTGTATCTGCCAAAGCAAACCCAACAACTATATAAACAAAATTATTAAAAAAAACTTTTATACAAATAAAATTAAATGCAAATAATTGAAGAAATATTTATTGTTCATGGGCAGGCAGGGCCACTTTAATAAAAATGAAAATTTTACCCAAACTAATCTATATATTCAATGCCATCCCATTTAAATTACCGAACTCATGTTACTGAATTAGGGAAAAAAATAAGAAAATTCATGTGGAAAAACAAAAGATCAAGAACATCAAAGAAAATAATGAAAAATAAATTAAAGGAAGGAGGTTTAGAAGTACCAGATCTTAAACTATATTATAAGGCAGTAATTTTCAAAACTCTCCTGTACTGTCTAAGAAATAGAAAGGTAGAACAATGGAATAGAGCAGATATACAATTTACAGCAGCAATAAGCATAATCACCTTGTTTTTTATAAGTGTAAAGACTTTAGATTTGGTGATAAGAATTTATTATTTTGTAAAAATTGTTGGGAAAACTGGAAAGCAGTATTGCAGAAACCATGCATAGACCAATATCCTACACCATTTGCCAAGGTCAAAATGGACAAATGACCTAGATATTAAGAGAGATATTACAGGGAAAATAGAATAACAAGGAATATATTACTTGTCAGATTTACCCGGATAGGCAAACAATTTATGAATAAACAAGAGAAAGAAAGTAAAGTTAGATGCAAAATGGATCATTTTGATTACATTAAATTAAAATTTTTTTGTACAAACTAAACAAATATAAACAAGATCAGAAGGATAGCAGAAAATTGGAGAAAAATTTTGTAAAGTTTCCCAAATAAAGGTCTCATATCTAAAATATACAAAGAACTTTGTGAAAACTATAAGACTATAAGTCATTTTTCAACTGATAGTCAAAGGATATAAATATATTATATTATAATATATAGGTAAAATATAATAATAAAATTAAATAGACATAAAATATAAACAGGATATACATGTATAAAATGTAAATGTTTCTTCCAATGAAAAAATCAAAAATTTATAGTCATATGAAAAAATACTCTAATTCATTCTTGATTAGAAAAATGCAAATTAAAACAACTTTGAGATATTATTTTACACCGATCAAACTGGCTAAAATGATTGAAGGAAAAAGAGAGAAATATTGGAGGAGATGGGGAAAAATTGGGACACTGGTTCATTGTTAGTAGAATTTTGAACTGATCTAACTCTTTTGGAGAACAATTTGGTATTATACCCAAAGACTTATTAAATTAAAATTATTAAATTACCTATACCCTTTGACCCAGAAATACCTGAACTACTTCCAAAGATTATGAAGTAAAAAGGAAAAAAATCCATATGTTGTAAATTTTTTATAGCAGCTCCCTTTGTGGTAGAAAAGAATAGGAGACTGAAGAGATGTGAATCAATTAATGAATGACTGAACAAGTTGTAGTATATGATTATGATGGAATACTACTGTGCTATAAGAAATGGTGAGCTCAATGATCTTAGAAAAACATAGAAAGACTTACATGCAATAATGGAGAGAGAAATGAGCAAAACAAGAGGACATTGTATATAGTAACAGTAATACTGTGTTAAGAAGTACTATAATGCCAATGCAATATTCATAGCACCCACAGTGGCTATGAATATGCTGGTGTAGTAGTGAATCACAAAATGTAACAGACTTTCCACATGAAAGACAGAACCAAAACATTTATTCAAATACCAGAAAGCCAAATTCCCAAAACCAGAAAACCAAATCCATCATAGTAACCAAGAAGTTGGTACACATAACCAATGCAGCAAACACCAGCATTCCCAAACCTTCTCTCCCTCACAATTTCAAAACAGAACAGGCCCTCTTAAGCAAAAATTCCCCTCTCTCACTCAAGCTAGCTGCTCTGCCTCCACACTGCTTGCTCCCAGTTGTTCAGGATCTCTCCTGCTCCTTCCTGCTCTACCCTTCTGGTTCCACCCTTTCAGCAAATTCCTCCACCTGGGGATCAATGTGATTACATTTAGCCTATTACAGGGCAGGGAAGGTGTTCAAATTCCCATTACCATTACAAGTACTTAGAGCAAATATGTTATTTTGATTTTTATAAATACCCAAATTATGGGGCAGCTAGGTAGTACAGTGAGTAGAGCGCCAGCCCTGGAGCCAGGAGGACCTGAGTTCAGATCTGGCCTCAGACACTTAACACACACACACACACACACACACAAACAAATCCAAACTTAGCTGTATGACCTTAGGCAAGTTACTTAACCCCTATTGCCCTGCAAAAAAAAAAAAAATACTCAAATTAGCTATGAAGAACATATGAAGAAAGATACAGATGCATCCAAAGAAAAAACTGATAAATAGAAGTATGTATATAATTATATATATATATATGTGTGTGTGTGTGTGTGTGCGTGTGCGTGTGTGCCTATATATGCATATATACATGTATATGCCTATTTTATCTATTGGTAGCCAGCTCCAGGATGGGGAGGGGAAAGGGAAAATTAAAAGAAACTTACATGATAACTTTTTGTATATTTAAAACTAATAATTTTGTTATTTTATAATAAAAACTAAAATTTAAAACTAAGTTATACATAGTTTATTTGAATTTTCTTGCACAAATTTTTTCATTATGCTATGTTATGGAAATGCTTGTTTTATTCCATAAATTTAAAATAATTTTAAAGAAAAATGAATATATAGCCAAATATATCTCTCTCAAAGCAAAAAAAATTTAAAAGACCTCAATTATTAGATGGGTCAGTGGGGAGAGGGGTAGAATTAATCCAAGATAGAAAATTTCTCCAGAGAATTAAAAAAATTTTTTTAAAAATCTGGAATACAAAAACACTAGAGTGGAAAAAAATATGGCATAAGAGAAGGAAAAGGCAAGATACATAATCTTTATACATCCAAAACTAATTTCCTCTAATACAAGATTAGGAACAACTAAACACCAGCATGTAGGAGATAATACAAATTTCATAAAATTTCTAAATATAGAAAACAAACATCAATTTTATAAGTCCAGAAAATGCATTCAGAACTATATATATATATATATATACATATATATGCTTCAAATTCCAAGATACATAATGGTTAAATTTAATAATTTCAACAATAGAAAAAAATTCTGTAAGTGACTAGAAGGAATACTTTAAAATATAAAGGAAAGGAAATTCAAGTAAACACAAAATTACTCTGTACCATTAGATATTGCAGAAGGAGACCCAAGAGATTGCCCTGAAAAGGAAAGGAGCTCAAGCTCCAAAACATCATATCCTGCAAATCTTAGCTTAGTCATCAGTACAAAGATGGAAATATAACAAAAGAGGAATTTGAAGCAATTTTGAAGAAGAAAAAATATATGAGCAGAATATCTGTCTTTCAAGCACCCCAAACAACAGAAAGACGATAAACACCAAGGAAAGAATAAATAATGAAATTAATTGCTTCATATTTTGAAGTTATTTTAAAATGGGAAAAAGAAAGAGAAAGATTGTCTTGCAAAGGGTCAGCTAGGTGGTGCAATGAATAGAATACCGGCCCTGGAGTCAGGAGGACCTGGGTTCAGATCTGGCCTTAGACACTTCACACAAACACACACACACACACACACACACACACACACACACACACACACACACACCCTAGCCGTGTGACCTTGGGCAAGTCACTTAACCCGAATTGGCCTCCAAAAGGCCAAAAAAAAAAAAAAGATTGTCTTGCATGTTAAAAAATATAAAAAGCGACTTTCAAGAGATTATTTTTTAAGTACATGAAGGGATAGTTATGTAAATTGAATTCAAAGAAATAGAAGTTAAGGTGGAAGATCAAAATTAAAGTTCCACAGAGCAAAACTCACAACTCCAACTTCAACCATTACAAAGGAATAAATAAATATTTTTGTAGAAATTATAAAGTAAGTGGGTATATAAGTGAGGAAAAAAAGATCCAAAATAGAGAGCAGTTGGTGATGTATCATTATTATTATCTATGGGTAAGGAGTGAACAGATGATAAATTCTGTACTTTCTCAGCAAGAAGAAAGCTATAGAAGAATAAGAGAAATAGTGGGTGAGAGGAATTAAAATGCTAGGGATAAAAAGAAATGTGTCTTACCCCAACAGAGAAGAAGAAGCCCCACTGAAGAATGCTCCACTGGGGAAAGAGGCATATACATACCATCAATGGAAGGTGGGATTTTATCTTATGTCTAATCTGAGATGATTTGTGTTGAGAGGTCAGTTTCTGAGTGCTGTGCCTCCATCCTGGGGGCAACATCCTGCCCAATGGATATGTGAATATATAGAGATCCCTGGAACTCAAAAGGGAGGGGAGATGGGGTATATGGACCGAGCCATCATGGGGGTTGTCAGGGGCATAATTAGATCACCCAATTTGGAATACAGAATAATTTCTACCTTAATGCACTTCTATTGGCATCATTTCCCTCACAAATTATTATTCCTAAGAGTGAAGCATTACATTTAAAAAATGGCTAAGTAATAATATCTATATTGGTAATAACAGAAAACAGAAAACTTTCTTTTTAAAAGGAGTTCAAATTAAATTATTCAGAAGTATTTTGTCCATGAGGAAAACAGATTAAAGAAGATTAAAGATGCATGTAAGGTTATAATCCAAGAATCAGGAAATAAAATTTCAGAATAGAAAAGGGAAATAAATAGTGGAGAGATCTAAGCAAAGAAATTCTTAAGGAAAAGTACAGAACAACCCTAACAACAAAAGAAGATGGAGATGATTTTAAACTTGAACTAACTGAAAAGAGAAAAGGAGGAAGTAAATGGAGAGCTAAATAACTTTTTAAAAGAAAAAGAAATCAATAATTTAAGTAAAGCACCAACATCAGGGAAAGAGTTAACAGGAGTGAGGAATATGGCTAGGAAAGAAAGCCTGTTAGAATAGGACTGCCTCAAAGTAGTTTAAGCAAAATTAATTGCAAGGTCAAAATATTAACTTAAAAGAGGAAGAGGATTTTGAAAAAATCTTCTTTAAAAAAGAACCACATTTCCATATTTCTCAAAACAATTACAGTTAATATCTCTTCCCAATATCAATGTTCAGAGTCCCAAAACTTATATACCAATCATCCAGTCAGTTAAGTACTAAGCCCTGGGAATACAAATAGAAAAAAGGAGTGTCAGATGGGAAGGATTGAAACATTGGGGATAAAATACAAAATTCTTATTCTCAAGGGACTTCAATTCTATCAAAAGAGACAAGTATATAGATAAGTATATTCAAAATAAACATAAAGAAAATGAATACAGAGTAGATAAATGTAAGGATAGTTAGTCTGGAGCTTGGGCCAGAATGGTGAAACACATACAATAGCCTTGCCTTCTTAGCTTAGTTTTCATGGTTGCTCAAAATAATCTTGAAGGTAAGATCAGATGATTTGGTCAAAGAAAACTGCAATGTCTCAACCTTATATAGCTCTTTGGGGTTTGTTGGAAAGAAACCAACTGCCCCCACATCCTTGAAATAACTTGAAGAGAAATTGAGGTTGACAATGATGGCAATAAAAGGGACTTTCTGATCCTATGAGGGTTTGGGACAGAGATCTTGATCCTGCTAACTGAAGGAAATTAATTAAAGAATGGAGTTAATAGTAAACTGAGCCCTTTCAAAGAAAGGGAACAGCAAGAAGCATGTCTGAGAAGTTTCACCTCTTTTAAGCTCTAGGTAGACCTAAAGGGAAACAAAATTTGTTAAAGGGGTTTATAAACAGAAAGGAGAGAGAGAGAGAGAGAGAGAGAGAGAGAGAGAGAGAGAGAGAGAGAGAGAGAGAACTATATTTCAATACATTTCTATATTGTATTTGTGTATACAAAGGAATCTATTACACAAAAAAGATTAAGAACCCCTGTTCTACATCTTAAGAAAGGTGAAGCCTCTTAGAAGTGCCACTTGGTCTTTGCTGACCACTCTGGTTTGAGAGGGAAATGAAGAAAACAGAAAGGCAGGCTTGACAACTGATTCCATTGATTTTTCTCCCTCAGAGAATCAACCTGAATTGCTATCTTGTGAGATTTGTTCTGATTTAGGGACAGCATCCTGGTGAGTGAATAGCCAGATGAACTGGAGTACCCAGAGATAATTACTTTGATGAGCTTTGCAGTTTTCTAGTGTAAAGGAAACTGCTAGTCAATTCAACAGCCTGAAACTTTTCTAATGCCCCTTTAAGGATAATTTTAATTTGAAAGCTGGTATATTCTTCATTCAAGAATAAAGATAAGAGGATATATGTGTTTTGAGGCAGTGATGAGAACCAACAGTTAGGAAAGAAATTTCATGTCATAGAAATTTCCTGAATGGACCAATGACATCAAAGTCTGTAGTCCAGAGGTATGAGTTACTTTCTCCCATGTGCTTCCCTGTCAGGTTCCTATAAATGTGTGCCTATTTACAGATAGCACGTTGATGAAAGAGCATAGCTCAGATTCATGTAGGAAGTATGACGTATTTTATTATTCATGCATTTGCTTTAATAAATGATTATGTGATATTGTTATTTCTTTAGCCTTATTGCTATGTAAAAGACTATGTTTAAGATCTTGAACTATCATTATTGTGAGTGGTTGGTTTGTATAAATGGAATAAACATAGATGAGAGTTGAGTGTTGAGCCAGGATGGGGTAATTGCATACCTGAACAGGATTGCCTCTAGGATGCTGACAGAATTTGAAGTGTAATTGGATGGCAAAGCTAGATCTAACAGTGTAATGGCAATTTGGAAAGAGCAAGTCAACTCAGAATAAATAGCAGTAGCAATATGCCCATGGGAGAAGTTTGGGGTGCTAAAAAGTGGATTTCTACCCCATGTTGCACAAAACATATAGAATCTAAAAAGAATTACACAAAATAACTCTTCATAGTTAAATACAAGTAAGAGTGTCCCTTCATAAGTAGAGGGTAAACTTCTAGGCAGTAGGAATTATTTTTTTATGTTTATAAATAGTATCAATACAATGACTTACATAAAATATGTTCTTTAGAATGTTTATCGAATGCAATATCCTTCTATTTCCTTCAGTCTTTTCTTCTTGAAAATATGGAATCTCAATTCCCTCAAACTTGGCTTTTCACTTACATTGCCATTGTTATTGAACTTGTAAATCAGAAATCCAGAAGGAGGATTTTTCATCCCATTCCCCAGGAACCCAAATTTAAGAGGCTGCATAATTTGTTACTACTCTAAATTATCACTTTTTCCTACATGTATCATATAATTAAATATATAACAACTCATTTAGAAATTTGGGTAAAATAGCAAAGTGCTTTGAGCCCTTTCTTGTTACTGTGCCAAAACAAAAAATAAGATTATTCCCACTTGCAAGTATTCGGTTGCAATAGTTTCATAATATGTGTTATGTATAGAACATTAATTATTCTTCAAATTAATATGGAAACATTAAATGTCCACTTCAGAATTCCCTAATAAGTTTGCTCTGCTAGAAGAATCTATTGGGGTATTCTGATTTAACGACTAGAATTACTATCTCGGAGATAGATGTTCAAATTGATGTTCAAGTGGCAATGTAATTTTGTATTCATTACTAATTAAAGGAGAGAAACCTAGTTCATCCATGCAATTAATGTGTTACTGGAATATAATGGGAGTCACCCAAGGCAATAGTTTTGATCCTTCTCCATGCCAATGCCCATCCTCTACATGTCCCTTTGACACCATCTATTCCCATCTTTTCCAGAAGACTGCAACCTTAATCATCCTAACTCCTCTAATCTCCAGGTTCTCTCTCCCTATTGTTTCCCCTATTGCTTTGAAACATGCCCAAGACTACCTGAAAGCCATGATCAAAGAAAGAACCTAGAAATCACCCTTCAAGAAATTCTCAAGGAAAATTGCCCTGATGTTTTAGATCCAGAGGGCAAAATAGAGGTTGAAAGAATCCACCAATCACCTGAAAAAGATCCAAAAAAGAAAACTCCTAGGAATATTATAGCCAGGTTCCAGAATTCCCAGATCAAGGAGAAAATACTACAAACAGCTAGGAAGAAACAATTTCAATATTGTGGAAACACAATCAGAATAGCACAGGACCTGGCAGCTTCTACACTGAGGGATTGAAAGGCATGGAATATGATATTCCAGAGGTCAAAAGATCTGGGATTAAAACCAAGAATCACCTACCCAGCAAAGCTGAGTATCTTGTTTCAGGGGGAAACATGGTCATTCAGTGGAATAGAGGACTTTCAAGCATTCTTGAGGAAAAAACCAGAGTTGAATAGAAAATCTGACATTCAGACACAAGAAGCAAGAGATGCTTGAGAAGGTAATTAGGGAAAAGAAATCAAAAGGAACTTATCAAAGTTGACCTATTTACATTCCTACATGGAAAAACAATAACTGTGACTGATGAAACCTTTCTCAGTATGAAAATAATTGAAGAAGGATATATGGACATATGAATACATATGTGATTGTGTGTATATATGTTTACAGGTATACATGGATAGAAGGCACAGGGAGAGAATGACATACATACTAAATGGGATATCTCACCCTGCAGGAGAATAGGGGGAAAGGGGATGAGAGGGGGCATGATGGAGGGGAGGGCATTCTGGGGGGAGGGGAGGTTGGAAGTACCCACTTTCGAAGAGGGACAGGACCAAAGTAGGGAATGGACCAGGTTGGGGGTGGGATGGGTGGGAGGGAAATATAAGCAGTCTTTTATAATATATCTACTATTGTAATGTTTTACATAGCTATACATGTATAACACAAACTGAGTTGCTCATCTTCCCAGAGGGAGTGGGTGAGAAGGGAGGAAGGGAGTGGATCTGAAATTCGAGGTTTTAAAATTAAATGTTTCAAATGTATATAAATACTATTATTAATACTATTTTGCATGTAATTGGGAGATAAGATGTACAGGCATTGAGGCTCAGAGATTCACCTTTCCCTAATGGCAAAGTCAAAGGGGGTATGGGAGAAGATATGGGAGAGAGTAGATTGATGGGATATCTTGTGGCACTGCTATTCTGGGGTGTTGGGTAGGGGGAAAATGGGGGAAAAATTGTAACTCAAAATCTGGTCAAAATGAATGATGTAAGGGTCGGCTAGGTGTCGCAGTGAGTAGAGTGTTGACCCTGGAGTCAGAAGGACCTGAGTTCAGATCAGGCCTCAGACACTTAACACACACACAAATAAAAACCTAGCCATGTGGCCTTGGGCAAGTTACTTAACCCCAGTCACCCTCCAAAAGCAAACAAAAAACAAACAAAATGAATGATGTAAAACAGAAGTTAATAAAGCATTTGTTAAAAAAAAAAAAAAAAGAAAGAAAGAAACATGTCCAAGAATCATCCAGTGTTGATTGACTCAAAAGATTGAAGGCTAAGACAATTGACCTTACTTCTGGGTGGCCTAAGTGAAAACAGCCACAAGGACTTAAGTATGCCTTTGAAATTTTGTTGGAAGACTACTAGGGGCAACTCAGAGGCAGGAGACCTTTGCTCAGCTAAGTCAATTCAGGTGTCTTTGATGCATATCCTCATTGGATATCTTTCCCCTGTTATGGGTAATTAAATCTCCTTTGTTAAACTATGAATGACTTAATCAAGTATTCTAGATACCAAACTTAATCTACCAGGGTATGGATGAGTAAAGCCCAACACAATGATCTCTTAATTGCCAAATCTAATTATTTTTTTTTCTCAGTTCTCATCCTTCTCAGTATATCTACTTCATTTGACCATTGACCATAGTGTTCCTCATGGATATTCTCTCCTTTCTGGGCTTTTATGACACTACTCTCTCCTGCTTCTCCTACCTAACATCCTAAAGTTTCCTTTGCTTATTCTAACCTTCAAATCCCACACCATAACTATGAGTGTTTCCCCAGGCTCTTTCCTAGGTCTTCTACTCTTTTCTCTTTCTACTCTCTTTTTTGCTAACTTCATCTACTCCCATTGGCTTAATTATAATCTCTATGCAAATGACTCACAGATCAATTTATATATTTAACCTCAATATCTTCCCCTGAATATCAGTCCTGCCTTACAAATTGTTTATAGAGCATTTCAAAGTAAATCTCCATGAGACAGCTCAGATTCCACATGTTCAAAACAGAAATCATTATCTTTTCTCCTAAACCCATCCCTTTCCTCAATTTTCTTATTTCTTTTGAATGGTTTCATCATTCTTCTGGACTCCCATATTTGTAACCTTGCTATATTCCTAATCCCCCTCTCCCTCATTCCATGTATCTAATTAGTTGCCAAATTTTTTAATTTCTAACTCCAAATCTCTAGCATCCTACCCCCTCTCTCTACTCATGTAACTGCCTCCTCAATTCAGTCCCTTTTATCTGGAATACTACCGTAACCTTTTTTTTTTTTGGAGGGGGGGAAAGCAGGGCAATGGTAGTGAAGTGACTTGCCAAAGGTCACACAGCTTGTAAGTGTTTAATGTCTGAGACAGGATTTGAACTCAGATCCTCCTGACTCCAGGGCTCTATTCACTGTGCCGCCTAGCTACCCCTTGCCATAGCCTTCTAACTGGTCTGTCTGCATCGATTCTCTCAGCACTTCATTCTCAACTGAGCTGCCAAGGTGATCTTTCTAAAGTAATAGGTTTTATGTCATCCCTCACTGCCTATTCAATGAACTTCAGTGGCTTTCAATTTATCCAGTATCAACATAAAGTCATCTATAGGATATTTAAAGTTTTTCATAACTTCGCCCCTTTCTACCTTGCTGGTCTTCTTATGCTTTACTCCCTTTCCTGCACTCTATAGTTTAATGACACTGGCTTTCTTGGACTTTCTTTAAGGTGTTATTCCATCTCTTAATTGTGTTTCTCATTGGCTATCCCTGATGCTTGGAATGCTCTCCCTTTTCATTTTAGCTTCCTGCCTTTCTCATCTTCCTTTAAGACACAGCTTAAATCCTACCTTCTGGAAGAGACAGACCCTTCAGCTATTTGTGCCTTGCTTCTGAGATTATTGATTCCATATTTCCCTAGCATAGAGGCAGTTAGGTATCTCAGTTGATCAACTGCTGAACCTAGAGTCAGGAAGACCTGAGTTCAAATACAGCCTTATACATTTACCAGTTTTATAACCCTGGGCAAATAAATCTCTTTTGCCTTTGTCCACTGGACAAGGGAATAGAACACAATCTCATATCTTTGCCAAGAAACCCCATGGACAATATTGGCATGCCATGGTCCATGGGGTCATAAGAGTCAGATACAACTAAATGTCTGAACAACAAATATCTAGTATGTACATAATTGATTGCATATCTTCTACTCCCATTAGAAAATGACCTCCATGGGAACCAGGACTTTATTCCTGCTTTTTTATCCCTAGTGCTTAGGATAGTCTCTGGCATATAGTAAACCATCAAAAAAATGATTACGGATTTATTGTACCCAAAAGGTTAACTTACAGTATGGTTTCAAAATGCTTTAGAAATAGAAAAATGGTATCGAATACTATGTAGGAAATCTATTGTTGTGAGCAAAAAATAAAATTAAAACAAAACCAATAGACTAAGGAAGTGATTTAATAAGACTGCATGATCATACCCAAAGTGGTATCATTCATTTCCAGTTAGCTCTTGATGATACAATACTGAGGCTCATCAATTCAGGCAGTCTGACTGGAACTGTATATAAACATATCATTCCTAATGTGGATTGTGGATTCTGTAACACAGATCTAGTTCTTTTACTTCACCTCCGAGGCTCTGCTGTGGAACAGTAGAGAAAATAATGCAATTATAGATGTGGGCATTTGGGGTCCTTAAGATTCTGATATATTAAGCTGTGTAGGAGTTGCATTAGAAGAGAATAGCAGCAGGGAGAGAATACTAATAAGATCATTGGAATCCTGGTTTTTGCTTTAAAAATGGCAAAACTCTCATGGAAAACAAGAGTCAGCTTGATTCATGACCAAGTGAATTCTTTTCCTATTACAACCCAGGAGGACGCTTGGTGGATTGCTGCTCCTGACTAACCAAGCTACACTGAATATAGATAAACTGAAGGAATTCTCCTATGTCACTACCCAGGCCAAATATTCTGCTCAACTTTTAAATTATCAATGGAAAGTCCCAGGTTGAGCAGAGTGGAATACAGAGATAAATAAGGAATTTGTTACTATCTGGGAAGTAAATCCATGTGACACAAGAAGATTTGCTTTGGGTATTGTCAGGAAAAAAAGAGACAGACAGGTATTCGTGACACAAGGAGATTTGCTTTGGGTATTGGTTGAGGCCAAAGAATGGTGGCTAAGTAGACCCATGCTACTTTGCACTGTTTAATTGCATGGAAAAAATCCTTCCTTCACCATTTATAGATGGAGAAGCTAGGGATGGAATAATCCTTCACCATTTATAGATGAATAAGTTAAGACAGAGAAGGGTTAAAGTCTTCAAGAAGTTATCAACTATTCAACTAATTGATTAAGCTCAAGATAGAATGTTTCAAGGATAGAAACTGAATTATTTACATAGGGAACCCTAACTGAATTACTATTAAATCACTTACATCCTGGGGGAAAGTATTGGCTATATTTCCTAGAATTCTTCAGTCCTTTTATCTCAGTTTTTTCTATATTTTCCTTCTCAGTATGAATCACCTAGACCCTTGACATGCCAAATTGAGGAAAAGTAAGAAATACTTTAAGAATAAGAAATATTCATTATGCACCCATGGTGTGCATAGAACACTGTGCTAGAAGCTGAAGGAGAAATGGTTTGGTATAGAGAATCTTTCAGTAGTTCACCATCTGCTTTAAGATATGCTGTGCTAATTTTGAACTCCCATGGTTAAATATTCTAAAGTCATAAGAGGGTAAATGAAAGCCATATATTCATACACACAAATCTTGGAACTTGGGCCAAGTTTTGACCCTCCATTTTATTGGGGCATTGAGTTTTATTGGTTTTTTTTCCTGACTGTTGCAAAAGGCATCCATGAACCTTAATTTAAAATCCAAGAAGATCAGTTATGGATCACAGGCATTTAAATGATGCTGTTTGAAGTTTCCACAGAGTACATGGTACCCCAGGGATCTCTGTGATCAGAAATTTCATGGTTGTTTTTGGCTTTTGCCTCTGCCTTGGAGTCATCTGGCTTGATTTTCCTACCAATAGCATACCCTTGGCAACTATTCTGTATTCTGCTGATTGGTGAACTTCTTTCAGAGACAGACACAGACAAACAGACAGATAAATAGAGACAGATAGAGAGAGACAGAGGTGAGAGAGCGAGAGAGAGAGAGAGAGAGAGAGAGAGAGAGAGAGAGAGAGAAAGAGACAGACAGACAGAGACAGATAAAGAGAGACAGTGGTACTAGAGAGAAAGAGACAGACAGAGACAGAGAGAGAGAGGGAAAGAGAACAATATCACTCTTGTTTTTGGGTGGGAGAGATGTTAAGGACATTTGCTAGGATAGGGCTCTCAAGCTAGGCTTTGAGGGGAAAGAGTTCATCAGCTATTAAAAGCACAAGAGATATAAGCAAAGACACAAAGGTGGGGAAAATGAGTAGTTTAGGTAGTTCTAATTATCATTCACTTTTAGCTAGAGCACATAGTATGGAAGGGAGTACTGTCCGAGAAGGCTGGGAAGTTAAACTGGAACCAGAACATAGAAGATCTTACATTGTACTCCAAGGGGTCTGAAATTTGGGGGGAGGCAATGGTAAAGGTGTTAAAGGTTTTTGATCAGGAGATGGAGAAACTCACAGCTGGAAAACTGAAAAACTGTTCTGGTATCAATGTCTATAGCATGAAACGGATACGAGAGCAGCAGGAGGCAGGGAGATCACTTAGTGGACCATAGTATTATATTAATTCATATGAGATTTTATAAGGTCTTAAACTAAGGTGGTGATGGGGGAATATAAAGGAGAACCTACATATAAGAAGGTAAGAACCATGTAAGTACTTAGACAGAAAATGTCAGAGTTATATTTATGCATTTTATTTGGGCTCCCTTATTGTCTCTAATTATATTTGTGGAGATTGTTAGATTTAAAATAAAACTTATTTTCTTCGTTTTTTAATAAAAAAGGAGCAGAAGGATACCAGATATTTTATTCTGTTAAAAAGTGACTGGATTGGTCATTGATTGACTATGAAAAATAAGTCTTGGAGTTTGGTAGTATCATTACACATAAATAGGACCATTATGAAAAGGTAGATTCCATGGGGAAGATGATGAGTTTTTTTGAACATGGGATGCTTAAGAAACCTACAGAACCTTCAGACAGAGATACTAACAGTCAGGAGATTAAAAATGCAGAAGTGATGCTCAAGAGAGAGAGAAATGACACTTTAAAAAAATTCTTTCCAGGGTGGCTAGGTGGTACAGTAAATAGAGCACCAGCCCTGGAGTCAGGAGTACCTGAGTTCAAATCTGGCCTCAGACACTTAACACAAAAACTAGCCATGTGACCTTGGGCAAGTCACTTAACCCCAATTGCCCTACTACCTTCTCCCCTTCCAAAAAGAAAAAAAAAACATACTAACAAAATTCTTTCCTCTATTGTTAAAGAATTTTAGAACTAGACCTAGAAGTGACCTCATAAACCATGTAATCCAACATCTTAATTTTACAGATGAAAAAGCATGGGCCCAGGAATGTGAAGTGATTTGTCCCAAATCACACATATAGTTAGGAGCAGAGAAAGAATTTGAACCCAGGTCCTCTAAATCTAGCATCAGTACTCTTTCTGTCATTCAATGCTAACTCTTGCTATTTGTTTTTATCTTCATACTAACAAGTCAATAACTTTACTGAAAAGTCATTTAATTCAAGAATGATTTCAATAACAAAGCTAGATAACAAAACTAAATAGCCCTACTGTGGCAACAAGCCCAAAATTCAAGTAATTAAGTGGCAACATGCCAAGGCAAAGGAAACAAAATAAACAGAAAAATGCAACATTAGACTCCTATTTGGGGAGCAAAGAGGATCAAAGCATGGAACAGGAGGACTGTGAGGTCAAAAATCCTGCTCCAAAATCCCCAAAGGAAAATATGAGCGGGTTACAGGCCATAGAGGACCTTAAGAAGGACTTTAAAAATCAAATAAGAGAGATAGAGGAAAAATTGGGAAGAGAAATGAGAAGGATGCAAGAAAAGTATGAAATGAGGGTCAACAGCCTGACTGAGGAAAATAACACCTTAAAAAATAGACTGGCAAAGGAGGCCCAAAAGGGCAATGAGGAGAAGAATGCCTTAAAAAGCCAAATTTGCCAGATGGAAAAAGAATCTCAAAAGCTCACTGAGGAGATTAATTCCTTCAGAGTTAGACTGGAGCAAATGGAAGCAAATGACTTTATGAGAAATGAAAATGCTGTTAAACAGATCCAAACAAATGAAAGAATAGAAGGCAATGTGAAATATCTCATGGGAAAAACCACTGACCTGGAAAATAGATCCAGGAGAGACAATTTAAAAATTATTGGACTACCTGAAAGCCATGATCAAAGAAAGAACATAGAAATCACCCTTCAAGAAATTCTCAAGGAAAACTGCCCTGATGTTTTAGATCCAGAGGGCAAAATAGAGGTTAAAAGAATCCACAGATCACCTCCTGAAAAAGATCCCAAAAAGAAAACTCCCAGGAATATTATAGCCAGGTTCCAGAATCCCCAGATCAAGGAGAAAATACTACAAGCAGCCAGGAAGAAACAATTTCAATATTGTGGAAACACAATCAGAATAGCCCAGGACCTGGCAGCTTCTACACTGAGGGATTGAAGGGCATGGAATATGATATTCCAGAGGGCAAAAGAGCTGGGATTGAAGCCAAGGGTCACCTACCCAGCAAAACTGAGTATTTTGTTGCAGGGGGAAATATGGGCATTCAGTGGAATAGAGGACTTTCAAGCATTATTGAGGAAAAAAACAGAGTTGAATAGAAAATTTGACATCCAGACACAAGAAGGAAGAGATGCCTGAGAAGGTAATCAGGGAAAAGCAATCAAAAGTAACTTATCAAAGTTGACCTATTTACATTCCTACATGGAAAAACAATCTGTGATTGATGACACTTTTCTCAGTATGAAAATAATGGAAGAATGGTATAAGGGCATATGAATACATATGTGAATGTGTATATATATGTTTACTGTTATGCATGGATAGAGGGCATAGATTGAATTTGTTGGGAAGGGATGATACTTAAGGGGTGAAATTATGAGGTGAGAGAGGAAAGTGGCAAGAGGAGATGGGGAGAGACAGGATAGGGTAAACTATCTCATGTAGAAGAAGCAAGGGGAAGTAGTTGCAGGGGAGGGGAAGAACAGGAAGGCAAAAAGGCAAAACCATATTCTCATTGAATCTGGCTCAGGGAGAGAATGACATACATACTAAATGGGATATCTCACCCTGCTGGAGAGTAGGGGGAAGGGGGATGAGAGAGGGGATGATGGAGAGGAGGGCATTCTAGGGGGAGGGGAGGTTGGAAGAACCCACTTTCGAAGAGTAACAGGACCAAATGGGAATGGACCAGGTGGGGGATGGGATGGGTGGGAGGGAATTATAAGCAGCCTTTTACAATATATCTACTATGGTAATGTTTTGCATAGCTATATATGTACAACACATACTGATTACTTATCTTCCCAGAGGGAATGGGGGACAAGAGAGGAAGGGAATAGACTGAAATTCGATGTCTTAAAAGTAAATGTTTCGGGCGGAGCCAAGATGGCGGAGTAGAAACAGCTCGTCCAAGCCTCTCTGCCCCCAGATTCTCCACAAACTATGTAAAAAAGGACTCTGAAAATCTTCTGGAGCCCCAGCACCCACAGAACGACACAGAGAAGCTAACCTCCCGCTGAGGACAGCCCAGCACCCTGCAGGAAGGACCAGCGCAGTGGTCTGGGAGCCGGCAGCGCGCAGAGCGCAGGAGCCGAGCCGAGCCCAGGTCCACGTGAGCCGAGGTTTTAGCCCCAGGGCGGCAGGGCCAGCAGCCGGCTGGAGGAACCCCAGAACACCAGGAACTGTGGAGACGCCAGAATTATCAACATAGACTTGCCTAGGACAAAGTAAGAGGTTAGTGTCCTATGGACTTTGGGACCTGTATTTGGGAATGCGTCAGCTCCCTCCCCTGGGGGCTAGAAGCTGCTGAGGAGACAAGCCACTGTGTAGTTTTCAGAGGCATTTCCGGCTCCCAGCCTACAAATCGTGGGGAGATCCAGCGATCAGTCTTGGGGGGTAATCGCTCTTGCTTTAACCTCCCTGGATCTGGATTGTGATCTAGGGTGGAAGTTGTGGGTGGGTTTACAGCTTGCCAGAAACGGAAGTTGCCCCCCACACGTTCGGGACGAAAATTCCTCTATCTGGCCTTAAAGCCATAGTGTGGCAACAAGCCCAAAAGTCAAGCAATTAAGTGGCAACATGCCAAGGCAAAGGAAACAGAAAAAATGCAACCCTAGACTCCTATTTTGGGGGCATAGAGAGGGAAAAGGACTGTGAGGTCAGAAGTCCTGCTCCAAAAGCCCCAGGGGAAAACATGAGCGGGTTGCAGGCCATAGAGGACCTTAAGAAGGACTTTAAAAATCAAACAAGAGAAGTGGAGGAAAAATTAGAAAGAGAAATGAGAAGGATGCAGGAAAAGTATGAAATGAGGGTCAACAGCCTGACTGAGGAAAACAACACCTTAAAAAATAGACTAGCTCAAATGGCAAAGGAGGCCCAAAAGGGCAATGAGGAGAAGAATGCCTTAAAAAGTCGAATTTGCCAGATGGAAAAAGAATCTCAAAAGTTCACTGAGGAGATTCATTCCTTCAGAGTTAGACTGGAGCAAATGGAAGCTAGTGACTTTATGAGAAATCAAGATGCTGTTAAGCAGATCCAAACAAATGAAAGATTAGAAGGCAATGTGAAATATCTCATGGGAAAAACCACTGACCTGGAGAATAGATCCAGGAGAGACAATTTAAAAATTATTGGACTACCTGAAAGCCATGATCAAAGAAAGAACCTAGAAATCACCCTTCAAGAAATTCTCAAGGAAAACTGCCCTGATGTTTTAGATCCAGAGGGCAAAATAGAGGTTGAAAGAATCCACAGATCACCTCCTGAAAAGATCCCAAAAAGAAAACTCCCAGGAATATTATAGCCAGGTTCCAGAATCCCCAGATCAAGGAGAAAATACTACAAGCAGCCAGGAAGAAACAATTTCAATATTGTGGAAACACAATCAGAATAGCCCAGGACCTGGCAGCTTCTACACTGAGGGATCGAAGGGCATGGAATATGATATTCCAGAGGGCAAAAGAACTGAGAATGAACCCAAGGGTCACCTACCCAGCAAAACTGAGTATTTTGTTTCAGGGAAAATATGGTCATTCAGTGGAATAGAGGACTTTCAAGCATTCTTGAGGAAAAAACCAGAGTTGAAAAGAAAATTTGACATCCAGACACAAGAAGCAAGAGATGCCTGAGAAGGTAATCAGGGAAAAGAAATCAAAAGGAACTTATCAAAGTTGAACTATTTACATTCCTATATGGAAAAGCAATAACTGTGACTGATGATATCTTTCTCACTATGAAAATAATGGAAGAAGGGGGTGTGGTCATATGAATACATATGTGAATGTGTGTGTATATGGTTACAGTTATATATGGATAGA
>WOXC01005850.1:0-149932 GCA_011680675.1 Gymnobelideus leadbeateri | reverse complement strand
CTTAACATTAAATGTTTCAAATATATATAAATACTATTATTAATACTCTTTTGCTTGTAATAGGGAGATAAGATGTGCAGGCATTGGGACACAAAGATTCACCTTCCTCCAATGGAAAAGTCGATGGGGGTATGGGAGAAGATATGGGAGAGAGCAGATTGGAGGAAGCGATATCTTGTGGGACTACTATTCTGGGAGGTTGGGTAGGGGAACAATGGGGGGAAAATGATTGTAACTCAAAATCTGGCGGAAATGAATGATGTAAAACAGAAGTTAATAAAGTATAAAAAAAATCTTGTATGAATTGGGACAGACCTTTGATCCTTTACTATATTCATTCAAGAAATTTGTCACTTGTTATGCAGAACAATATGCTGTGTTCTGGGAGAGATAAAAAATTTAGATAAGATCCAGTTTGCAGCAGAGAAGGGGAAAATATAACAACACAACACACATATATTCATGGTCATAGATGGAGAGTTGAAAGTGACTTTTGAGGTCATTAAGTCTAAATCAAACCCACCTATTTGATGACCTTTATACATGATGTTCCATCTCTCATCTCTGCCCAGGTGGTCCCTACTGCCTGGAATGCCCTCCCTTTTCATCTCTATCTCTTAGAATCCCTATCTTCCTTCAAAATTCAGTTAGAGTGTCACCCCCTACACAGAACTTTTCTTTGTCCCACCAGCAAGGTCTTTCCTCCTTCAACTTATTTTGTATTTACCTTTGTGAGAGATAGCAAAGGATTAAGTTTCCACAGGCCCTGGAATGAGGTAAGGAAACTTAAAGGAAACAACACTAGCCTTCTTTTCATTGGTTGCCCCCCAGCCCGCAAATTTGGTGTGTAGATCTGCACAAGTCAGGGACTGAAGGCTGTTTCTTTCTGATTGCGTAGAAGGAACAAATGAATAATCATGATAATAAAGGATTGTCAACTGTCACTCTCATTGGCTGCCTCCAAATTTGGTGCCTAATGAGGGACTGGAAAACACTGTCCTCTGACAGGATACTAATGCATAGATAATTATGGTGATGCAGGATTGAGATTGTTTCGCATCGATTCGTTTGAGATTGTGAACCCACCTCACCTACCCATGGTGAGACAGACAGGGCAGTGGTCCAGGTTAGGATTAGGATAACAGAAGCCTGTGAGCTTCCCCAAGTTACACTCCCTGGCTGAGGGCTGTGCTCTTGGTATCTCTAGTGCCTAGCACATGGTAGGGACTTTAAAAATGTTCCCTGGAGTGACTAGGGGGAGCAGTGAATAGAATACTGGCCCTGAAGTCAGGAGGACCTGAGTTCAAATGCGGCCTCAGACACTTGACACACTTCCTAACTGTGTGACTTTGGGCAAGTCACTTAACACTGATTGCTCTCCAAAAGCACACACACAAGTTTGTTGATTGAGTCTTTGGGAAACAAAAAAGGGCCCATTATGGCTAGAGCATATAGCATGGACAATTGAACAACATGAGATAGATCTGGCAAGATAGGGCAGCACTGCATTGTGGGTAGCCTAGTGTGAAGGGGAGAAACCCCAAGGACAGAGACAGCAGGAAGAGCAGAACAGTGACCTACACATAAGAAATAGTAAGGGATTGTTAGGAGGCTAGTACAATAAATAGTCCAGACAGGTGATTTTGATTACGACAGTTGGGCAACTAGGTGGTGCAGCGGATAGAGTGCTGGGCCTACAGTCAGGAAGACTAATTATCCTGGGCTCAAATGTAGCCTCAGACAATGACTAGCTGTGTGACCTTGGAAAAGTCACTTAACCCTGTCTGCCTCAGTTTCTCATCTGTAAAATGAGCTGGAGAAGGAAATGGCAAGCCACTCCAGTATCTTTGCCAAGAATCCTCCAGTGAGGTCACAAAGGGTTGGACATGACGGAAATGACTCAATAACAACCAATTATGATAGAGCCAGTGGGAGCACAGGGGAAAAGATAAATGACAGAGTGGTCATGAAGGTATAATCTATAGGACTTAGTAACTGAAATTCCTCCTTTCCTTCTAGGCCTCACTCATGGGCTACTTCATCTATGAAACTTTCCCAAATCTCATCCTATCCCCATCTGAAATGATCTTTTCCTCCTCACATTCCCCCTAGCTCTTTTTATCTGTGTACATCTTGTCCCCTTGTGAAATGATAATCTTGTTGAAGGCAACATTGATGCTAATTAATTTCCTTTTTTTATCTGCTTTTTTTTTTTTTTTGGCAGGTGGGAAGGCAGAGCAATTGGGGTTAAGTGACTTCCCCAAGGTCACATGGCTAGTAAGTGTTAAGTGTCTGAGGCTGGATTTGAACTCAGGTCCTCCTGATTCCAGGGCAAGTGCTCTATTCACTGCACCACCTAGCTGCCCCTGTGTTAATTATTTCATACATAGCATCTAGCAGTGTTTATTAAATTCAATCCTTAGATATTTCAAGATGCTCTTAGAACATTTTTCCCCAACAAAGAGGTTTGAATTTTAAATAGAAACTAGGCCAAAATTAGGAAATCAACATAGACTTGGAACCGTGAATACAAACTGTAAAATGAGTAGCCAAATTGGATGTCTCTGAAAAATAAAGAAACCTTTGATATGATATGCCAATCCAGGAAAAACTAGGTATTTTAAATGTTTGGATCTTCTCTGTTATTTTGTGTCCACAAATATGGTTTATGTCAACAGAGATTATACATAATATAGGTCTTCCAATATCAGCCATTCCGTTGAAATTGGTTTTTGAAATAAAACCATTGCCAGACTTTTCTGTGATACAAGTGCATCTCTCTTGAACTTTCTTGACTCTCTCCTAGGACCACTAAATTCTGGGGTTTTAGGTCCATTCCTACAAATGATTAATCTTAAAAAAGATAAATGTTGGGTTATGTGCTACAAAAACACACATCTCCTTTAATAATGCTTAAAGTCTGAAGCTATCCCACCAAAGCAGGCTTGAGTAAAAAAACTGGCTATATCAGGAGTCTGACAAGGATTAATTCTCAAGAGTACCATTAAGGAGACCCAATGAAATAAAGCCAGGACCTTTACCTGAGCTCTGGATTTCCCTTAGCTCTCACTTTGATATCTGAATGTAAAGGAAATAAAAGTTTAGAACAAGTTAGGTGTTAGTAAAGCAATTACTCTAAACAGAGGCTCTTAAACTGGGGTTCATAAACTTTAAAAATATTTTGATAACTGTATTTCAATGTAACTGGTTTCCTTTGTAATCCTATGTATTATGTTCAATACATTAAAAATAATACTCTTAAGTGTCCATAGGTTTCATCAGAGTTCCAAAGGGGACCATGATACAAAAAAGATGAAGAATTCCTACTCAAAATACTGAATCTGTGGAAGAGAATAATTAGCAAGATATGCCTGAGGGCAGAAGACTCTATCCTTTTTGAATGTTGGATACTTCAGGGCAGAATTATAACTAGGAAATTCTGCTCCTGGGGCGAATTCATTTGAGTGGAGGAGGAGCTCACCTATGTTATCTCTCCTCAGCCAGTGAGTTCTCTCACATCACAGTATCATAGCTGACCTGGGTATCTTCCACAGAAAAGTGTGGCTCAAGTCCCCAGGCCTAGTATTGGCTCTATGCAGTTAGAGTAGCATCAGGAGCCAGAGGAGGGACAAGCCCGTCCCTTAAAGCAGTCTAGTTTATGCATCTGGGTTTTGGCTAAAGACCCCTCCCTCCAGTCTCCCACATTTCCCCAATCCTGGAAAGGAGAAAGGGCAAACATCGGGCAGGGGAAGGCAGGCCCTAGGAAAGGGTTGGAAATGAGGGCAAAATAATCTTGGAACTACGTGAGGATAAGTAAGGTAGCTGTGAAGTCACACTACATGGCAGAGGACTGTGATGTGCAGGAATGATGGGTCAGAGGATTGGCTCAGAAAGGGAAGGAGAAAACACATGTCATCTACATGCTAGTACCCTGAGGCAAAACCCTAGTTGCCTCTCCCTAGCTGCAGCTCTGCCTCAGGGGTTTCATTTCTTAAGTGATCTGCAGGTTTCAATACTCAGGCGTCCAGAGAATGGCACAAGGGTCAAGTATTAATGTCATATTTCGCTGTTTAAGGTCAAGTTAGAACATAATACATAAGCTTATAATGGTTAATGCATAATCTTATAAAGGAATTCACCATTTTGGCACTTTGATGAAGCCTATGGACAAATCAAAATAACATTTTTTAATATCTTAAACAACCTTATAACTCAACAGGTCACCTAATTTATGGTGAAAGGTTTCATGGAAACAACATACTTAAACTCAATACTGTCTCCATGTAGCAGAAGAAATTTGCAATATAATGTGTGAAACCTCAAGAAATCAACTTCTGGGCCAAGATGGCAGGGTAAAAACAGCATTTCCAATGTGCTCTGCCCCACACAAATTTCAAACAATGTGAAAGGGGACCCCGAACAACTTCTGGAGCCACAGCACCCACAGAACGGCACAGAGAAGCTAACCTCCTGCTGAGGACAGCCCAGCAGCCCGGCAGGGAGCGGCCAGCGCAGGGCTCTGAGAGCAGGCAGCACAGCGCTCTGGGAACCCACAGCGCAGTGCGCAGAGCCGAGCCCAGGTCCGAGGTTTTAGCCCCAGGGCGGCCAGTCCTTCAGCCGGCTGGAGGAACCCCAGAACACCAGCAATTGTGGCGATCCCAGAATTATCAGCACAGATATGCCTAGGACAAAGTGAGAGGTTAGTGCCCTATGGACTTTGGGGCCAGTATTTGGGGAATTCGTGGCTTCCTCCCCTGGGGGTGAAAAGCTGCTGAAGAAACAGCTGCACAGAAGCCATTTTGCAGCATCAGTAGTGGCTCTAGCTCCTGGTCTACGAATTGTAGGGAGATCCAGCAATCAGTCTGGGGGTTAATCGCTCTTGCTTTAAACTGCCTGGATCTGGATTGTGGTCTGGGGGGGAAGTTTGGGGTGGGTATCCAACTTTCCAGAGTGGGTGGAGGAGTTACAGAGGCCACCCAACTGGCGGAAGTTGTGAAGACCCCACTTTTGGGCGGAAGCTCCCCTGTCTGGTGGCAGAGTCCTACTGTGGCAACAAGCCCAAAAATCAAGTAATTAAGTGGCAACATGCCTAGACAAATGAAACAAAATAAACAGAAAAGTTCAACATTGGACTCCTATTTTAGGGGCAAAGAGGCTCAAAGCATGGAGGAGGACTGTGAGGTCAGAACTCCTGCACCAAAAGTCCCAAATGAAAATACAAGCTGGCTACAGGCCATAGAGGACCTTAAGAAGCAGATAAGAGAAGTGGGGGAAAATTTGGGAAGAGAAATGAAAAGGATGCAAGAAAAGTATGAAATGACAGTCAACAACCTGACTGAGGAAAATAACACCTTAAGAAATAGACTAACTCAAATGGCAAAAGAGGCTCAGAAAGGTAATGAGGAGAAGAATGCCTTAAAAAGTCGAATTTGCCAGATGGAAAAAGAATCTCAAAAGCTCACTGAGAAGATTCATTCCTTCAGAGTTAGACTAGAGCAAATGGAAGCTAGTGACTTTATGAGAAATCAAGATGCTGTTAAACAGATCCAAACAAATGAAAGAATAGAAGGCAATGTGAAATATCTCATGGGAAAAACCACTGACCTGGAAAATAGATCCAGGAGAGATAATTTAAAAATTATTGGACTGCCTGAAAGCCATGATCAAAGAAAGAACCTAGAAATCACCCTTCAAGAAATTCTCAAGGAAAATTGCCCTGATGTTTTAGACCCAGAGGGCAAAATAGAGGTTGAAAGAATCCACCTATCACCTCCTGAAAAAGATCCCAAAAAGAAAACTCCCAGGAATATTATAGCCAGGTTCCAGAATCCCCAGATCAAGGAGAAAATACTACAAGCAGCCAGGAAGAAACAATTTCAATATTGTGGAAACACAATCAGAATAGCCCAGGACCTGGCAGCTTCTACACTGAGGGATTGAAGAGCATGGAATATGATCTTCCAGAGGGCAAAAGAGCTGGGATTGAAGCCAAGGGTCAGCTACCCAGCAAAACTGAGTATCTTGTTTCAGGGGAAAATATGGTCATTCAGTGGAACAGAGGACTTTCAAGCATTCTTGATGAAAAAAACAGAGTTGAAGAGAAAATTTGACATTCAGACACAAGAAGCAAGAGATGCTTGAGAAGGTAATCAAGGAAAAGAAATCCAAAGGAACTTATCAAAGTTGGACTATTTACATTGCTACATGGAAAAACAATAACTGTGTTTGATGAAACCTTTCTCATTATGAAAATAATTGAAGAAGGGTACATGGCATATGTTCACAGGTATACATGGATAGAGGGCACAGGTTGAATTTGATGGGAAGGGATGATTCTTTTCTTTTTTTTTTGGAGGGCAGTTGGGGTTGGGTGACTTGCCCGGGGTCACGTGGCTGGGTTTTTGTTTGTGTGTTGGCTGTCTGGGGCCGGATCCGAGCTTGGGTACTTCTGGCTCCGGGGCCGGCGCTCTGCTCGCTGTGCCACCTAGCCACCCCAAGGAAGGGATGATTCTTAAGGGATGAAGTCAAGAGGTGAGAGAGGAAAGTGGCAAGAAGAGATGGAGAGAGACAGGGTAGGGTAAACTATCTCGTGTAGAAGAGGCAAGGGGAAGTAGTTGCAGGGGAGGGGAAGGACAGGAAGGCAAAAAGGCAAAAGCATATTCTCATTGAAGTTGGCTCAAGGAGAGAATCACATACATACTAAATGGAATATCTTACCCTCACTCACTCTCCTAAGTAGGGCAAAGGGGGATGAGAGGGGGGGATGATGGAGGGGAGGGCAATCTGGGGGGAGGGGAGGTTGGAAGTACCCACTATCAAAGAGGGACAGGATCAAGGTAGGGAATGGACCAGGTGGGAGGGGAGACGGGTGGGAGGGAAATATAAGCAGTCTTTTACAATATATCTACTATGCTAATGTTTTGCATAGTATGTGTACAACACATACTGAATTGCTTATCTTCTCAGAGGGAGTGGGTGACAAGGGAGGAAGGGAATGGATCTGAAAATCAAAGTTTTAAAATTAAATGCTTCATAAGATGTCCAGGCAGTGGGGCTCAGAGATTCACTTGCCCTAATGGCAAAGTCGAAGGGGGTATGGCAGAAGATATGGGAGAGAGCAGATTGGATGAGGGGATATCTAGTGGGACTGCTATTCTGAGGTGGTGGGTAGGGAAAAAATGGGGGAAAAATGTACTTCATAATCTGGTGGAAATGAATGATGTAAACCAGAAGTTAATAAAGCATTTGTTTAATTAAAAAAATACAAAAAAATACAAAAAAAAATAGAAATCAACTCTCTGCAAAGATGGCCTCGCCTTCTACGTCAATGTGTTTTCCAGAACTTCAGGTCTGGAGTTTATAAAATCTGGTCTCTTGTGCAGTTCCTGAAAAGCCAGTGCCCAGTGCTAGACAGCTCTAAGCATGTTGGAACAGGAATACTTCCACTTGCTGATACTAAACATACCAGCTTGTGAACTTGATAGTAAGCAAATAAACCCACTTTACATCTTTAAAAACTGTATCTTGCAGAATTTGACATGGATTCTCCATTTTAATATTCTTTAGTTGATTCGGAGATTGTATGGCTTTTAATTTAATTTAGTGGCACTTTGAAAGTGAAGCCCTGGAACTTTGTATGCTTGTACCAAATAACTATTAATTCTCTTAAAAATAGCATTTATCATCCATCTTACCTTGAAGTAATACATGTATAAATTTTTTTCTCTTTGAAGATTAAATGAAAACTATGTCAGTTTTTTTTTTTTTTATCACAGAAGAACATAGAAATCTGTAGTCAATAAGGGGCTAGGGTACTGAGTCTAGAGTCAGAAAGACCTGAGTTCAAACCCTGCCTTATATATTTCATAGATGTGTGGCCTTGGGCAAGTTGCTTAACCCCAATCGCCCCCCAAAATACCAAGAAAAATAAATAAAATAAGAAGTGCTTACCTTGCAGATCAAATGGAATACATGCAAGATACTCATGTTTTATAAGTGTCATATGTATGCTTATAAACGCTGGTTTCCCTATTTCTTAAAAGAGCATCTACTTATTGTCAAATGAACAGATGGATCATACAGATACATGGAGCAGGACCTTTGAGGTCCAACCCCAACTCCCTCATTTTTCTGGAAAGGTCCTAAATGGCTACATGACTTCCATCATGTCCCACGGCTAATGAGTGTTGTGTAGCTGAGATACGGGTGCAAGTTCCTCCGTTTCTGCTTTTCCACCAACAAATCCAGTGTTCTTTCTATAACTCCTACATTACTACAGTGGGATAAACACCCCCCCGCCCCCATAACTCATGGCCTACATGCCACTTATGCAACCTCCAGGGTACCTTTAGGAAACTCATCCAAGGACAGGGCTTTAAAGAGAATCCGTGTCAAATTCTGCGAGATCCAGTTCTGGTGTCAAGTCCAGCGCTCTTCATAGTGAGTTGGGAGCTAATGTGGCAGACAGGAGGAGTATTGATTCTGGATTCAGAGGACTTGGGTTCAAATCTTGTCTTTGATACTCTGCCAGACCTGAGTATATCTGTGAACTAGATAAAGTCTGAGGTCCTGACTAGTTCTAGATTCATGGTGCCCTTTCCTCCCCATCCCCAGCCCTTCTAGGGTTAGAGATCCCTGTGGTCAGCAAGCCTACCTACCCAATTTTCAATCCTGGGGCAGTAACTTTATATTGATTCTGGCAATTATGTTGAACAGAATGTGTGTGTGTGTGTGTGTGTGTGTGTTAGGGGATATCAAAGGAGCACCAAGGATCTAGAGAAGTTGTCTGCTTGTTTGTTCAAAGCCCCTTAATGGCCACCAAGGTGGTGTCTCTGTTTCAGCCGTCCCTCTCCCCAAACCAGATGCTGACAGCTAGTCAATCCCTAGCTCAGCTGATTAAGAGTGAAACAGCAGAAATTGAGCACGGGAGTACTCCGCTTCTAGACAGCAGAGGGATGTCCGCGAATACCGCCAAGATGGTCACATTCCTCCTGTGAAGAGCATCCTTTTGAAAATGAGGGAACTGGAGAATGATTGGAATGAGTCTGAAGGGAGAAAGAAACACCGCATGACCCCGGGAAGAAATGACAATGGGCATACCCTCAGGGACCCTCCCAGTCTGGCAGGGAAGGAGAGAAAAAACCGAATAAAGAAAGCAATTTCAGGACGCTGGAGCCCATTTCTGGGCAGACACACTCACCTGGCTGCCGTGTTAACAAAACCACCTGCAACCAAGGAGAGAAGGAAGGACAGTCCTGGGCACCAGGATGCCCGCATCTTGGAGACGCAGTGGAGGGTGGGCGCGCTGAGGCACCAGGCCAGGGAGGCGGGGAATTGTGGTCAGGGAAGCCCACGCAGTCCCTTCTTTCTTCTTCTCCACGTCCAAATCTCGATGCTGGGCCCGGTGGCCACGGGGGCAGCGCCACCGGCGCGTCTCTGCTCCTCTCGAGCCGGGCGCCCCACAACAGAGCTGGCGAGATTGGACCGCCCTGGATGTCCGGCAGCTGAAGCCCCTCCCCAGACAGGGAAGGGGGAGTCGGAGCCCGGGGTCTGGGGCGCTGTCGGGGACTCCAGCCGAGGTGGAGCGAGGACGACAGAAACCAGGGAAAGAACCCCACAGTCTGCAGCCTCCAGCCCTCTCCAGGCTCCTGTGGGATAGGAAAGCTGGGAGGGAGGGAATGAGAGAGGAGGGCGGGCTAGAAACTTTGGGCTGGGATCCGCCTCCCACAGATAATCCATCTTCTCTCTCTAGAAGG
Source organism: Gymnobelideus leadbeateri (assembly GCA_011680675.1). Lineage (NCBI taxonomy): Eukaryota > Metazoa > Chordata > Mammalia > Diprotodontia > Petauridae > Gymnobelideus > Gymnobelideus leadbeateri. The sequence continues at coordinate 140,177 of WOXC01005850.1, read as the reverse complement.
TGCGCTCCCTTCTTTGCTACCTACCTCTCAGCCTGGGTCAGCCTGGGTCAGCCTGGGTCAGTTCCATGCAATTCAGTTAGTTCTGTTCAGTTCCTTTTAACCAACACAGGGCACACCTTGCTCCCAGTGGTGTGCTAAGCGCGTACACGGAACACTCGCATATGTACAACATAGCGCAAAATTAACTCCCTCCTGAAGCGTTTATATTTTAGTTGGGGAAAGACGCTGTGCACTTAGGGAACAATTAGGTAGCATTACCACCACCCTTCAATCCACACAAAGCTTTCTTTCTTTTCAAAGGGTTTCCACTGGATCTTTCAGAATTTACAAGCAGAAACAATCAGATAACACTCTAAGACAGCAATGGACTAAGGGTCAAAATAAACGGCAGGCTAGCTTCATACAGAAGGGATGAGGAGATGAACCTTTGGTCTTTGTAAAGGTGAGGAATGGTGGGTGTGTAACATCTCATAACTCTTATTCTCTGTGAATGTGTAGGTTGATTTTGCAGAACTGCTCCCCCCCCCACTACTCCCCGCCCCCTCCCAACCAAGCTAATTATAAGGGAAAGATTGTTGGGTAATAATAGCTAATATTTATATAGCACTTTCATATTTCATCTGATCCTCACAACAACTCTCTGAGGGATAGGGGCTATTATTATCCCCATTTTACTATGAGAAAACTGAGACTGACAGAAGTCAAATGATGCAACCAAAGTCACCACAGTAAGTGTGGGAAACAGAATTCCATCCTGGGATTTCCTGACCCCAAGCCCAGCATTTTTCACATTGTGCCACCTAACTGCCTTTGATAGAATAGTGGAGAGGGTTATTGTTCAGTCATTGCAATTGTGTCGGACTTTTTGACTCCTTGGGGTTTCTTGGCAATGATACTGGAGTGCTTTGCCATTTCCTTCTCTGGCTCATTTTACAGAGTAAGAAACTGAGGCAAACCAGATTAAGTGACTTGCCCAGGGTCACCCAGTAGGAAGTGTCTGAGGCCAGATTTGAACTCAAGGAGATGAGTCTTTCTGACACCAGGCCCAGCACTGTATGCCCTGCACCTGCACCACATAATTGCCCAGGGAGGGGGAAAGGTATACATTTGGAACTTAAGCTCAATTGCAATTTAAAAAATAAATGGTACAGATAAGTGCAGTAAGTATTCAGGGAACCAGCTTTTTGTGTACAATTTTTCAAAATAAATGGGTGATGTTATTGTTGATGATGAAGACTATGCCGATATTGTGGGGGTGGGGTGCGCTTATCTCTTTTCCAAGGCACCCTGGTCTGGTGGACACAGAGACCAACATTCTCGCAGTTGCACCACAGAGCTCTTTGCTAAATAAATCTCCTTTCTTTTCCTTGTACTTCACTTGCTTTGGATTCAAGATGGATCTGATTATAAAGATTTTAAGGCTACTCACTGGGCTGGCTATTTTCTGAATTATGAGATAACATATACAAAAGACTTGAAACTCTTGAAACTATGCTATTGGCATGCACACTGCAGACATTTACATTTATTTTCCATCTTATCTTAAATTAGAACCACTCACTTCAGCACTTAGTATGAGTGCTCCTCTGAGTTCAAGGGATGTGAACATGAGGAGACTTGATCAGTTTCTCTTATGAAATTGAATTGCTTCACATGGCAGCAAACATCTCTTCAAATGGCTATGTGGTAATCCTGTGCTGGCACTGGGGGCAGAAAAGGAAAGCCATGCACAAGAATTATGTCTCCCAAGGAGACTTAACAAAGGATATTCTTTATGGTAGGCAGGAGTGCAATGCAGCAGGCCTCCAAATCTGAGCCTAAGTTGGATTGATCACGTGATAGTTCCCATGATTAAGAGGGCATGACAGTTAAAGTCCTATCTCGTGTCTCTAAGTAGGGTCTCGTTGTCGTATCCTTTTTAGAGTTTAGTTTCTCAGGATCCATGGCCATGGCAATACCTAGTTTTCAGACATTAGAGAATAACTGAGAATAGCCCTACGGATCCTAAATAGTAATTCCTAGACTCCATAGTCCTACTGAGGCTTTGCAGTGAGATAATGTGATATTTACTACACCTGCACCAAATGACTATATTGCTAAAGGTAACCTGTGAGGCTATTGTTGGCGAGATGCCTATTTTGTCTTTTGCCCTAAAAAGCAAGTGGGCAGTGGGCAGTGAGTAGGGAATCTATGGAGGAACCCATTTGGGATTTGGGTAGTGCATAGAGGAATGCATGTACCTGTCTCAACCACCCCCATTGAGGCTCAAGTGGATTTAGGGGAGTGCACAAGCTGTGCCTGTCTCGATTGACTCCATCGAGAGTAGGGGTAGTGGCCCCACCTTGTTGCCCACCCCTATAAGAAGGGTGATTTGGGAATGCTATAGGAGCTGGTGCTCCCATTATCAGCAAGTCCCTCTTGAAAAGACTAGAATAAAGCAAGATTATTAACTTCTCTGATTATTAGCCTGTCTTCCTGTCTGACCAGATCAAGAGTAAACTTGTTAGAGGCTGGAGTCCAAAATCTCCAGTGCCCCGCCCCCTCCGAGTGTGAAACACTCTGATGTGTCACTACTACCTTCTGTGATATCCCTCACAATTGTACCCTTCCCTCTAGCTGAGTTCAGGCACTCTACATTTCTCATTTGGACTATTTTAATAGCTGGCCTCTTTGCCTCCAGACTCTTCTTGTTCCAACCCTCTTTATGCAGCTGCCAAAGTGAGTTTTCTACAGTATAGATCTCACTATGTCACCCTTGTTCCTAAAAAAATATCCAGTGGTTTCCCAGGGTCTCTAGGATAAAATACAAACTCTTCAGTCTTTCCCAATCTGACTCTGGCCATTATTTCTAGTCTTCTTTACTCTTACTGTGATTCACCAATTTCCTTCCCATAAAACTTGCCTACTAGCTTTCTGCCAATGTGCCATTCCGTCTTCTGTCTTTGTGTAAGTGGTCCTTCATATTTGGAATGCATCTTTCCTCACCTCTACCTTTCAGAATATCTGGCTTTCTCCAGCACAGCTCAGGTGAAGCCCCCTACACACAGGGTCTGTTCCCATTTATTACCATTCCATCCTTGAAATCACTCTGTATTGCATTGTCTATACTTGCTTATGTACATGTTTTAACTTCCTAATCGAATGTAAACTCTCAGAGGGCAAGGACCATTTCCTTTCTTATCTTTGTAGATAAAGCACTATAGTAGTAGGCACTCAATGCATATTTGTTGAAATAAATTCAATTGAATTGAAGGAAGGAGAGCTGGCTTTTCCTGACAGCAAATACATGAATGAAAACAAAAATGTGGATTAATTATTTGGACGTTTGTCTTCACTACCTTGGTGAATGGCATTGTCCTTGTTCTCTCTAAGTTTCTTGACTTAAATTATACTTAAAACAGGCATGTTGTATATGCATCCTCCCCTCAAGAATTTTGCGAATGGTAAGATCCCATGATAAATCTTAATTCCATGATCTATATGTCAATTCCCCTGAAACATCCAGATGGGACACATCTGTACCCCTTTCCCTATGTAACTCATAGGGAATGGGTCTGACACAAAACAGTGATCCTAAAAAGCTACTGCTAGTCCCATCCTCCAACAGAAATAACAAAGTTTGACACAAACATGCCTTGTTGTTCCTTGGGATAACTCCTAACGTTTTGATTTTGCTTCTGTTAGCTTCATTCATTCATTCATTCATTCATTCGTGTGCTTGTTTATTTATTTATTTGTTTGTTTGTTTTGCTAGAAACCTAGACATGATTGAGGAGGTAGGAGGCAAATACTAGAGAGAGAAGTTTGGGGGAGGTGAAGATCCCGCTGAAATAACCCACCTGCCATTTCATGGATTTATGCCTGTGGACAACGCAATTGTCGGTTGCAATATGAGGAAGAAAGGACATGGACTGAAAATAATATGCTACTCGGTGGAAAGATGACTGATAGCAGTGTTGTAGCTGTGCAAAGGCAGGTGTTTTTAATAACCACGTTACTCCAGTTGACTTTAAAGATAAACCAGGCAGCTACTCTTTAAAGGGCCCTCTAATATTCTACAAAAGAAAATAAATGTTTGATCAAAATCTCCTGAAACTGTCATGTTCTTTTACCATGTTACCTACCTACCTCTCTTGTCTACGTCTGTTTAGCCTGCTGCATTGAGCAGGTGTGGTGTGACTGTTGTTGCCAAATTGTTTCTTAGTGGTGTCTGATTCTTCCAGATCCCGTTTGGGGTTTTCTTGGTAAAGATATTGGAGTGTTTTGTCATTTCCTTCTCTGGCTCATTTTCCATATGAGAAGTTCATGCAAACAGGGTGAAATGACTTGCCCAGGGTCACACAGCTAGTAAATGTCTGAGGCTTTGATTGGAACTCAGGAAGGTGAGTCTTTCTGACTCTGGGCCAGGCACTCTATCCACTGAGCCACCAAGTGTGATGTTTCAGTCCTGTTAAACACAGATCCAAAGTTAACTGGTAGGAGCAGGACTGTGGGTTAAGTAGGAGTGTGGAATCATAGTGTCTTCAGTGAATATTCTTCTGACTCAAAATGCATACAACGTCCTTGATTACTGTTACTAGTGAAGATAATGATGCAGTGGATAGAGTGCTGAGGCTGGAATCGGGAAGACCTGAGCTCAAATTTGACCTCAGACACTTAGGAGGAGTGTGACCTTGGGCAAGTCACTTGACCACTATTTGCCTTAGATTCTTCAATGGTAAAATAGCACCTACCACTCAGGGTTGTTGTGAGGATCAAATGAGATATTTGTAAAGCACCTGGCACATAGCAGGCACTTAATAAATGCTTGTTTTTCCACTTAAGGGGAGCTAGGTGGTGCAGTAGGTAGAGTGCCTGACCTTCCTGATTCCAAATCCTGCCTCAGACACTTGCTAGCTGTGTGACCCTGGGCAAGTCATTTACCTTTAACTTGCCTCAGTTCCTCATCTGTAAAATGTGGACACGCTAGAGAAGGAAATGGCAAAGCACGCCAGTATCCTTACCACGGACAAAAGTCCACGGGGTCATGTAGAGTCAGACAAGCCTGAACAACACTTGACATCTGAAGGAGGGTGTTTCCTTTGAGCTGACTACTCTCCCTGTGCTTTGCCTCCCCATTCTTCTTCAGACCACATTGCCAGAGCATGGTCATTCTCTGGTCACTGCTCCCAAGGTCAGGGCAGTGTCTCTTTTCTGTGGTCTGTTGCAACCTCCATAGAATAAGTGTCAGACTCTTGGGGGAATTGCATTCTTCTGTGTCCCTTCTCCCTATCTTGGACTATCCTCTGTTGTTCTATTGTTTCTGCCCCCAGTGAAAAAATTGCTGGCCATGGTTCTGTGGGTAATAAGGATGATAATGATGACTGGGGAAATCAGGGATGGTTTCACTTAAGCTACATCCTGAAAGAAATCCGGGACTCTAGGAGTTGGGAGTGGGGAGGAGGTACAGACAAAATAATAAAGCTTCACAGAACCTTAGAATTGGAAGGAATCCAGGGTGGCATCTTGATCAACGCTTTCATTTTCTACATGAGGAAACTGAATTTAAGTAGGAAGAGGTAACTTGCCATCAGGGATGCCAGTCCCTACATCCCAAGCTAGCCTTTTCTACTTTTTGACATGTCCTCTGATTGGCTTGGTCCTCCCAGAACCTTCCTTTTAAAGGAGGGCACCCAGGTTAGCCAGGATTTCATTCCTTTCAGGATACACTCCTGACTCTCTGGACTTTCCCCATCATGTCTCAGAAGCTTCTTTATCCTATAAATTCATTTCAACTCTGGACTTCTCACACTGGAAGTACCCTCCATCCCTGTGTCTGCTCTCTCTGATTGACCAATTCCTCCATTTTAAGGAGGATGCCCAGTAAGCCCTGTCTTTATTCCTCTCCAGGCTGTACTCTTGTCTGTCTGGCCAACTACTTTCACCTCCCTCCAGTTCTCCCGATTTTCATATTCCTCTTATGCATTGTTTCCCCCATTAGAATATAAGCTCCTTAAGGGTAAGTTACTTTCTGCTGTTATTTGCATCCCCAGCATTTAGCACAGAGTCTGTCCCACATTAATAAATAAATGCTTGTTGATTTGAATTCATTTGCCTTTACATCACTAGTTAGTGGGGGAAGCTGGGTCTTGAAGGAAAGTCTTCACAGGAATTTTGCATAAGGAACTTCTGTTGTGGTGTGAGTTGGACACCTTAACCCCTGAAATCCTTTCTGACTCTGGCTCAGTCTATTGTTCTCTAGCTACTTTTTCATCACACTGGCTTTCTTTACCACTTGCTGATCTAGACTGTCTCTAACTCCTGAGCGTGGCCATAACAAATCTCTGAAGTTTGCCTTCCTCTCTGCTTAGTCTCAGTACCAATGAGCAAGCAGGCTGGTTATTCCTGAGAAGAGGCAGAGGTCCTCATCTGAAACCTTCAATGCATAGCCGCCATCTGAATAGGGTTTCCACACGGTTAGGAGCACTTTTAATGGTAGCCAAATGCTGTCTGCACCTGACTGTATTTTCTTCCTGATCACTAATAAACACTCCAGGGTAAGGTAAGTTATTTGACTTGTGGTTAAGTTCTGAGTCTTATAATCAATCAATCAATCAATCAATCAGCAAGTATTCATTGAATGGTAGTCCTAATGGGAGCTACAGAGAAGAGGATCCTGAAGCTGCTCTTATGGAACTTATCATCTAATTTGGGAGAAAATGAACAATGAGTGCATTTTGAAGGCACTTTAACTAAAGCTTTTCAGTTCTATCATCATAATTATACTGTGGGGGTAGGCCTTACAGCTGTGATTTTATAGGTGAGGAAATTAAAATTCAGAGAGTCTAAATTACTTGCAAGGTCACACCATGGCTTTGTGGTAACACGGAGGTTCGAACTCAGGTTTCCTGTCTCTGTTCTTCTTCAACAAGAAGCCTTCATTACCTGATCCCTGGCAACAGCTAGTGTCTTCTCCTCCCTTTTACTTGCATACATTCGTTTTGTATTGGATTTACTTTGCACACATTTTGTTTATATATATTCATGTGTATGTTGTCTCTCCAACAGAACATAAGCTTCCTGAGGACAGGCACTAATTCATTTTGTCTTTGTATCTCCAGTGCCTAGCATAGTGCCTGGCAAGCAACAGTACGTTAGAGATGCTTATTAACTGATTGATCCTATGCCATACCGAAATATTTTTCTGGACCTGTGGTTTCATCAATATGGGCACTTCTCCAATTGTACAGACTGCAACCAGTCCAGGCTTTTATATCTTCCTAAACATCACTCACAGGGGATGTGTTAATGCACTGGGGGGGTGGGAAGGGACTTCCTCTGCATCTCTTGAGATTTTCCGAGTACCAGTATAGGACATTTGCTATCACTTTTTCTTGCTCTATGACTGGAATACATGTTTCTGGTCAAACACATTTTAAATTACATCTGCATTTCTGATTTGTGTATATTTCCTCGTTTTTGATATGCTGCAGTCTCTTTATGTCCACTCTAGCTGTTCCCCATTGCCCCTGAAGTGACATATAATTTTGATTTTTCAGATATTATGGTATCCTATTTCATATTGGTTAGGAAAACCTGATAAGTGTCAGGGTAAAATTGATGTTACCACATTTTCTCTACCTTTCACTAGTAGAGGTTTGGTATAGTACCCATCTCAGAATCAGAATTACATCCTCCAACTTGGTATTAGAAAGGAACTGTTGTTGTTGCTCAGTCATGTCTGACTCTTCCGGACCCTATCTGGGGTTTTCTTGGCAAAGATACTGAAGTGGTTTGCCATTGGGAAACTGAAGCAAACAGGGCCAGGGTCACACAGTGCCCAAGGCTGGATTTGAGCTCAGGTCTTCCTGACTCCAGGCCTGGGACTTTACTGTGCCACACAGGGTCATACCCAAGGGGAAGAAAATAAAGGAAAAATCATCCTGATTGCCTCACTTCCACCCAGTGCTCTCAGGTCTGTCATCTGGGGACAAACAAAACTACTAATGTCTTTGATAGCTCTTCACATGCGTCATGACCACCATCATGCCCCACCAAGTGTAGCTAGGTGGTACAGTGGGTAGAACACTGAGCTTGGAATCAGGAAGACTCACCTTCCTGAGTGAAGATAGAGATCTGCTCTATCTCAAATATATTGAAATTCCTCAGTGAAATAAAATCATGGTTCTACTCATCTATTTTTTTTAATGAAGTCAGCTAATGCTTCACATTTCAGTGGAAGTAAAAATATACATTTTCTGATAATAGGTGCCTCCCTAGCAAAGGGATTTTTTTTCTTAGTGAAAACAGGTTAAGATGTATTTATAGCAATTCTATGCAATAAAGAAAAATCCCTTGTGTATTTATACTATACCTTCTTGCTTCTTTGTTTCTTCTCTATTCTTGGCTTATGTGACCTACAGTAATGCAAATTAAATTGAAAATTAATGAGATATGGATAAAGGTGGAGTCAAACTGGCTGAACTGTAGAAAAGTTTTGATGAATGAATCCTCTGTCACTTTGGAGCGGGGTTAGAACGGCAAATCATATGGTTGCCTCATTGGATCTGTCATCGTTAACATTTTTTATTGGTGCCTTGGCTGAAAATATGAAAGATAACCTTATCGAATCTGCAGAGGACACAGCGTTGGGAGGAATGGTTAATACCTTGTATATCAAAATCAAGATCCAAAGGGGTCTCAGGAGACTCGAGTGATAGACAGAACGCAATAAGATTGTTTAATGGGGATAAATCTAAAATCATACAAATAAGGTTTTGAAAAATTGGCTATGCAAGAATTGAATGAAAGAGACCTGATTTGACAGCAGTTCATAGGAAAAGAGGCTAGGACTTTGAGAGGAGAAGGTAAAAATGCAAATGCAATATTAGAAAGCATGAGTTCAAAAAGGTCTAGAATAAAGAAGGTAGAAGTCCCATGACATAGTTCAGATCTCATCTGGTCTAGGTGTTCAGTTCTGGGTGCCACTTTTAAAAAATAATATTGACAAATAAGAGGGAATACTTTTGGAATAGGGCAACTGAGTGGCCCAGTGGATAGAGTGCCAGGTCTGGAGTCAGGAAGACTCCAATATCTTTGCCAAGAAAACGCCAAATGGGATCATGAAGAATCTGAAATGATGGATCAATAACAAAGTCCCACCATATAGTCCAGACATGATCTAAACCGAGATGTTGAGTTCGAGGTGACACTTAAAAAAATATTTTTAATACTATTTTATTGTCCCCAATTACATGTTAAAACATTAACATTAAAAAAGTTTGAGTACTAAATTGTATCCCTCTCTCCCAACCTCCTATACCCCCTCCATGAGATGATAAGCAATATGATATAGGTTTTATATGTATATATATAATTTTTTAAAAAATAACATTAACAAATAGGAATACATTTAGAGTGAGACGAACAAAATGGTGAAATGTACTATGAGGTTGTCCAAAGGCACAGAATTAAGCTTAAAAAGGATCACCATAACAATGTAAGAAAAATGAAAATTTATGAAATATTGCAAAAATTACCAAATGTGACACAGAGTGAAAATGTGAGCACAAACTGTTGGGAAAATGGCACTGGTAGGCTTGCTCTATGCAGAGTTGCCACGAACCTTCAATTTGTAAAAAAAAAAAAAAATCTGCCAATTTCAACAATATGAGGCATGCTTGTGTAGAATACAGTTTGTTGCTATCAGAGTGGATTAACTTGCATATCTGCAGTGAAAAAAGTGACGCGTGAAAATCAATCCACTACTAAATTTTTTCCTTGCCTATCTCTGTTGGTTGTCTTTTGTTTGTTTTGGATTGGACCTGTGATTTCAATGGTATGAGAATACTCCTTCTACCAATGGAAATCAATACTTGCTCTGCAACTTATGACTTTAGAAGGTTGCAACAGTTATTTCTTTGAGTATTGGGTGAGGGTGGGGTGGAAGCAATTTTATTTTTAAAAAATACAATTTTCATATTTCAAAAAATTTCCAAATAATACTTTATGAGTGTGAAAATATAACCTCTATGGGTTTAAGTTTCTAATCAGCAAAATGAGAAAGTAGGATTGATTTAGATGATTTATGAGGTCCCTAGATTTGGAATTAGTGAAGGCATGGATTAAAATCTCACCTCTGGATATCCATCCAAGATGGCGGAGTAGAAACAGCATTTCCAATGTGCTCTGCCCCACACAAATTTCAAACAATGTGAAAGAGGACTCTGAACAACTTCTGGAGCCCCAGCACCCACGGAACGGCACAGAGAAGCTAACCTCCTGCTGAGGACAGCCCAGCAGCCCTGCAGGGAGAGGCCAGCGCAGCGCACTGAGAGCAGGCAGCACAGTGCGCTGGGAACCCACAGTGCAGCGCACAGAGCCGAGCCCAGGTCCGAGGTTTTAACCCCAAGGCAGCCAGCTGGAGGGACCCCAGAACACCAGCAGCTGTGGCGATTCCAGAATTATATGCCTAGGACAAAGTGAGAGGTTAGTGCCCTATGGACTTTGGGACCATTATTTGGGGAATACGTGGCTTCCTCCCCTGGGGACAAAAAGCTGCTGAAGAAACAGCTGCACAGAAGCCATTTTGCAGCATCAGTAGTGGCTCTAGCTCCTGGTCTACGAATTGTAGGGAGATCCAGCAATCAGTCTAGGGGTTAATCGCTCTTGCTTTAAACTGCCTAGATCTGGATTGTAGTCTGTGGGGCGGGGGAAGTTTGGGGTGGGTATCCAACTTGCCAGAGTGGGTGAAGGCTTTACAGAGGCCACACAACTGGCGGAAGTGGTGAAGACCCCACATTTGGGCGGAAGCTCCCCTGTCTGGTGGCAGAGTCCTACTGTGGCAACAAGCCCAAAAATCAAGTAATTAAGTGGCAACATGCCTAGACAAATGAAACAAAATAAACAGAAAAGTTCAACATTGGACTCCTATTTTAGGGGCAAAGAGGCTCAAAGCATGGAGGAGGACTGTGAGGTCAGAACTCCTGCACCAAAAGTCCCAAATGAAAATACAAGCTGGCTACAGGCCATAGAGGACCTTAAGAAACAGATAAGAGAAGTGGGGGAAAATTTGGGAAGAGAAATGAAAAGGATGCAAGAAAAGTATGAAATGACAGTCAACAGCCTGACTGAGGAAAATAACACCTTAAAAAATAGACGAACTCAAATGGCAAAAGAGGCTCAGAAAGGCAATGAGGAGAAGAATGCCTTAAAAAGTCGAATTTGCCAGATGGAAAAAGAATCTCAAAAGCTCACTGAGGAGATTCATTCCTTCAGAGTTAGACTGGAGCAAATGGAAGCAAGTGACTTTATGAGAAATCAAGATACTATTAAACAGATCCAAACAAATGAAAGAATAGAAGGCAATGTGAAATATCTCATGGGGAAAAACCACTGACCTGGAAAATAGATCCAGGAGAGATAATTTAAAAATTATTGGACTGCCTGAAAGCCATGATCAAAGAAAGAACCTAGAAATCATCCTTAAAGAAATTCTCAAGGAAAATTGCCCTGATGTTTTAGACCCAGTGGGGGAAATAGAGGTTGAAAGAATCCACCAATCACCTCCTGAAAAAGATCTCAAAAAGAAAACTCCTAGGAATATTATAGCCAGGCTCCAGAACTCCCAGATCAAGGAGAAAATACTACAAGCAGCCAGGAAGAAACAATTTCAATATTGTGGAAACACAATCAGAATAGCCCAGGACCTGGCAGCTTCTACACTGAGGGATTGAAGAGCATGGGATATGATCTTCCAGAGGGCAAAAGAGCTGGGATTGAAGCCAAGGGTCACCTACCCAGCAAAACTGAGTATCTTGTTTCAGGGGAAAATATGGTCATTCAGTGGAATAGAGGACTTTCAAACATTCTTGATGAAAAAACCAAAGTTGAATAGAAAATTTGACATTCAGATGCAAGAAGCAAGGGATGCTTGAGAAGGTAATCAAGGAAAAGAAATCAAAAGGAACTTAACAAAGTTGGACTATTTACATTCCTACATGGAAAAACAATAACTGTGTTTGATTAAACCTTTCTCATTATGAAAATAAAATTTAAAAAAAAGAATTATATCTATCTATCCCATAAATATTTATAACACAGAAAAGATAATTTGTAGTTAAGCTGAGCTCCCAGTTGCTTTGTTCCCCTTAACAAGGAAAGGATGTGTAGTTTAGCATATTACTTGACTGATTAACAATTCTTGATGGCTCTAAGCTATCTTAAAATATATATTCACCAGGATCTAATTTATGCAAATATTGTAGAGATAATTTACTTTTAGTTGTAATATATAGATGTCATTCATTTTAAAAATCAGTACAGCTGAGAAAATTATTAACTGTTTTAGAAGGTCACGGTAAGGTAAATATTCTGTTTCATGTTTTGGCTGTGCTCATACCTACCTGTGGCTTCCTTTTCTCAAATTAGGAAATTTAAGCAAGGTATTCAAATAGAAGTGTAAAGTGCGATTTTATGAAAAATTTTGTATATGGAACTGGATTAATACCATGAATTAAAAATTTTGTTTTTGAAAAAAAAAATCTCACCTCTGGGATTTATTAGGTGTGATCATGGGCAAATTGCTTTGAGCTTTTGTTTCCTCACCCACTAAAAAAAATTATTTGGTTCCAGTGTGGGAAGCCTATCTGTTCAAGCGTGTCTGCAACACACAGCTTAGAGTAGAAAAACCTGCGTTCAAATTTAGCCTCATATAGTTAATAGCTGGGTGACCCTGGGCAAGTTATTTAATCTTTGTTTGCCTCAGTTTCCCCATCTGTAACATGGGGATAACAATAGCACCTATTTCCCAGGGTTGTTGTGAGGATCAAATGGGATATTTGTAAAGTGCTTAGAACAATACCTTGCACGTAGTAAATGCTATATAAATGTTAGCTATCATTATTTATATTTCAAGAGTACCTGGGGCATTGAAACGATCAATGAACTAGATCACAAAACTAGTACCTACCAGCAGTTTGGCTTAACAAAATGTATGTCTTGTCTCTAAGGTCAGCCCAGCTGTATGTGTATAAAATGGTCAATAATACCTAAATTATCTACTTTGTCAGGTTGGTGTGAAACTCAAATTAGATAATGTATATACAATGCTTTGCAAGCCTTAAAGCAATATGGAAATATTACATTATCGTTATTTTCATTATTATTCTTGTTTCTAACTTTTTTCCAATAGAATTCAGAAAGAAATGGTTCTGTGACAAGTCACTATTCTGGTACCATTTTTATATTATTATTGTTATTATTTTTAGTCATGGTAGTAATATCAAGAAACCATTTCTAAAGTCCTGTTCATTTACTCATTTGATGAGAGCCATTGTTCTGTGGGAGTATATCATAGAACACATTTGGATAAGATTTTGCCCACTGTAGAATAGGAAATAGAGGAAAAACATCCTAGCCCTTAGGATTTAAAGAAATCTTTGATTAATTCAATCACAGGTGTGTGCTATGATCCTTTAATGAATGGCTCACCACAAGCATCTAGGGAGAAATGGGATACTTCACTTTGGCTTAGATGAATTACTGGCCAGGAGTAGACTGGCTGGCTCTACCATTTATCCCCGACCATAATCTGGGGCAGGGGATAGGGGGCAGTTGGGGGGGGGGGGGAGAATGAATCCACAGAGGGAGATGTAGCTCCTTTATAGCTTGGCCTTGAGCCTTTCATTTTTCAGAGCTATAAACATCTGTAGCCTCTGGTGATATGAAGACTGAAAAATTCAGTCTCACACACACACACACACACACACACACACGAAGTCCTGGCCGAATGGAAATTCCAAAGGACAGATTTCTGTGGTTTGTACATTCTACCACTTCTATCCTTTGCTAAAAATATTGTATGCACACTGGATTCATAGGACAAGAATGCATGGGAAGTCATTACATAAACACATTATTGCTGCTGTAAATAATTAGCATGAAATTCCTATATATATTTGTATTCCATAAAGAATGTATCAGACAAATTATCTTGGGCTTCAGTGTTTAGTAACTTTCTTGGTGGGTGTTAAGTAGCTTGAAGAAGATTATCAAAATGAAATACTTCAGTTTCATGAATGGGTCTTATTAAAAGGAGTTGGTTGGTAGATTTCTTAAAAAATACTTAGCATAATTGAGGTAACAGTAGAAGGAATACCAGAAGACTTGGTCTAAGTTGGGTTCAACATTTTAAAAACTTCTATGTTCATGGAGGCACTGTGCTATTTTTGAGGGTGAGGGGAATACAGGGACAAAAATAACTCATCCCCTGCCCTCAGGGAACTTATATTCTACTGGGAGTGTGGCAGGAGACACCACACTCTTGATCCTTAGCTTTCTCATCAATAAAACAGAGATAATAATTCCTACCTGTTCTATATCAGAGGGTCATTGTGAGCAACAAATGAGACAGAATGTATACAGTCCTTTGAAACAATATGGTACCAAAAAAACCCCTACAAGTTATTATTATTATTATTATTATTATTATTATTTTGCTTTTTGGAGGGCAGTTGGGGTTAAGTGACGTACCCAAGGTCACAAGGCTAGTTTTTGTGTTAAGTGTCTCAGGCCAGATTTTAACTCGGATCCTCCTGACCCCAGGGCTGGTGCTCTATTCACTGTGCCACCCAGCCACCCCAACATGTGAGTTATTATTTAGAAATTTTTTAATTTTTAAATTCAGAATATTTTTGATGGAAGCTTTTGTCTGGGCTCAAAAACTTGCCCTTAGGAAGTGATATCCTTCGGTTTGGAGAAAAAAATTATCTATCCATAAAATAGTGTAAATACATACTGACATACACATATTGTTTTCTCAAGTTGACCTTATATTTACAGGAAAGGAGTTCCCAGCAAAGTCACTGTTTGGCTTAACAGCTTGTTTATTTAAATTCCATCTGTTTTACTAAGCATATATTTCAGAGGAAAATTGTTACAGAGACCCCCCCCCTCAAAAAGCAAACATTCTCTCAGTCCCTTTCATACAAAGCACAGTCTATTATTTGTAGCATTTGTATCTTTCAAACTTGATATTGGTTGTCACATGAAACATCTGTCCAGAGGCCTAATGTTCTGAAATCTTTTATCATAGGATCAGCAACATCAGGCAACTCAGAAAAAAAATACAAGTTCATAATTTGGCAAAAAAAAAGCAGCAAAGTATACTATATTCCTAAAGGGAGGAGAGTAGTTTTATAGTGGTTAATGCTATTCTGTTTGTTTTCCTTCATTTCAGGAGGTTGAGTTAAGAATTTCCTGTTTGTTATTATTCTTTAGTAATGAAACCCAAGAGCCAACTTGAACTTGATGATTGGGGCAATGATGTCATAATTGTGGCAACAATACTTACTAAATTACACCTAGGTGTCATTTTCCTTAGATTTTGGGGGATTCCATTTCAAGCTAATGTACCTCTCTCTATATACACATATTAGGATTAAGTATCACTTGCCTTTTTCTGTATTTGCCAAATGATATATCTAATGCTATTACCAAGGCTGCTGTAACTAATGTTTATTACAGGTAAAGCATTGAATGAGTTATATTCCTAGTCACTACTGTTCAGGGAAAATACCTTTCAGGATGTGGAAATCAAAGGAAGTCAGCATTTAGATAAGTGGGATTTCATTAGGGATAACCAACTCCTGAGGCAGTGCATTGTACTCTGTTACATGCTACATCTTTCAAATACTAGCTTCACCTCTCCCACTTTTCTTCTGCCTGAGATCTTTGGTCACCTCATTTCTCATTCTTGTAATTTCTTAGTTTACTATATAGTGAAACAGAAGATTGAAACTTTGGAAAAATTGGTTATTTAAAGAATGAATCCCAAATCATTTTCAATCTCTCTCTCCTCTATTGTTAGAGCTCTACATTTTGATTTTTCAGCTATGGGGGTTTGATGGGGGACAGAGTCTGTAGAGAGAATTTGTCTTCCATTTTAACTGCTTCCTATGGATGCCATAGATATGTGTTGGTGCCTGATCTCAGGGATTAGGGATAAATTATTTGGTTGTGACTATTGTGGGAGGAGCCATCAATTTATATTGATTTATGAAAGGAACTTTTCAATTGTAGATTCAGTCTTTTTTTTTTCCTTGTTCAGATCTAGCCACTAGGCAGAGGGCTAGTGATTCTAGGAACACTTTATCTTAAACCAAAGGCAAAATAATGGTCTTAGCCTTCAGAGCCCTCTAGCTCCAAATAATGAAGGCTAGTTTTGCTAAAAGAAAGATACTCAAATTACTTCATTTATTCCCATACCTGTCTTTTATCTCAGCAGCTGGATTCAAGAGATATCCTCAAGCAAAAAGTAGTTGCTTTTAGTACACAAAGTTGTTTTTTTTTAGCTCATTCTTTTCTTCTTCCTCACTTGGTTCATAAAAAAAAAAAAACAGTGTAATTTTAAGGCATCACTAACAAATTCCACAGGATCTCTCTGATTCTTTGGAAGGAGGTTATGGTAAAAATCCTGTTTCTAGAGTCAGAGGATCTGGAATTAAATCCTGCTGATGTGGGGGTCAAGGAACCCTAATAACCAGAGTCCCTGGAAAGCGGTCTGGACTGAATTCACATACCCAGGCATTCTCTAAGTCAAGGTGGCAAAGATTTATTGATACAGTGAGCAAGAGTTCTTAGGGAACCTGCAAAACCTTATGTTGAGCACAACTCCACCCTCCCCTTCCCCTAATTGATCTGTGGGCGGGAGTTTCAGCCTAGGGTAAAATTCCTGCTCCACTCTTTCCCTTGCTCCACCCCCCACCTACCAGTTGTTCCCCATCTCCACCCATTCTGGGTTCCCTGTCCCTCAGCCTAGGGTACACTTCACACCAGAGGGAAATTCAAATGTACACTGACCAATCACTTATTGTAGTTTTGGCTTATGTAACCTGGCTATTGAATCTCTTTAAAAACCAGCACACAGTCTGTGCCAGCACTGTCTGATTTGGGTAACCATGAAACCCCGGCAGTCCTGAGGTAATAAAATCCACTTCCAAATTTTAATCTCGGGGATCTTCTGTCTTGCTCAATTATGTTCTTCACTTAAAGGGGTACAATTAAAGTTTATATAGGATATTCTATAGTGTAATTGGTGCCAAATATGCTAAGTAGGTGAGTCAGGGTGGGATTAGGAAGTGCTCAAGTAGTGGTCAGTTCTTAAAGGAACATGCACTTTTAATATCTACTATGCAGCTGTATTGGTCATAATTCACTGGGAAATAGCCCGGGGGGGTGGGGGGGTTGCATGGAGGTGTGGTTTTAAGCTTGTGTTATAGGAATGGAATGGAAATTTAAGATCTTCCCTGCCCCTAGGCCATTTGATAGCCTTAAGTGCACCTGGAGCCTGTGGTTGGAGGCTTGTTTTTAAGAAATACTTTGTGATTGGCCAGTGGGGTCAAGAGGGTTGTTAATATTCTCTGAACCAGGAGAAGGCTATATAAACCCTGATGTGAGACTTTGTTTTGGGGCTCACTTTGAGAAGTGTTGTGTGATTTGACCAGCTGAGACTCTGGGCAGCTGTTGAGAGCCTCCCTGGTTTGAAAAACTGATGTTGGTGCTTCCCTCTCTGGTAACTGACTAGGTATAGATATAATGGTTGGACAGTTGGAAGCCTGTCTGCTTGATCTGTTTGTTTCTCTGTCTTCTTCTAACTTCTGCTTGTAACCTCTGTATACTCTGAAGTTCGGGGTGTTGACTTTTCCCCCTGAACTAGGTAAATGATATGTTTGATTGATTAAAGCAAGATTGTTAACCCATTTTGAGTTGCTTTTCTTTAAGCAGATCTCGGAATCTGTGTTGGCAGCCACCCTAGGGATGCTGGGGGTTCTTGCTGCTACAGCTTGAAGCATCACAATGTCAGTTAGTGGTCAGGGCTGACCAAGCTGCCATCATTCAATGTTGTGTTTGACAAGATGGATGTTGGGTGTATATGTATATCCCAAGCTAATGAGGGATTCAGGATGTGTATAATGACCTAGGGAGTATATATATGACTGAGTGTAGGATACATATGTTACACAGCTGCTTCAGCCAGTACACAGCTGGGTCAGACTCATCATTTCTGTCCTGCACCCTCCCTTCCCTCCTGACTCCCTCCTTTCCCTTCACCTCCTTTCCCTTCCATGCCCCTCCCTTCCCTCCACACACAACCCCATCCTTTTGGAGACCCTCCCTCCTCACCCCACCCCTTCCCTTCTCCTCCCTACCCTTCCTGCCCCATCCCTTCCCTTCTTGCCTCCTCACCTTGTTCCCTGCTCTTCCCAACCCCTCTCCCCCTCCTCTTCCCATTCTCTACCTCCCCTCCCTACCCTGCCCACCATCTAACTTCCTGTCCCTAGCTTCCAGCCCCCTCCCTCCCCTTCCTACCCCCTCCAGTACCTCCCCTTCCCACCCCCTCTATTCCTTCTCCTTCCCACTCCCTCCCTCCCTTCCACCCTTCCTGCCCCTCCTTTTCCCTCCCTCTTCTTCCCACCCTTTACCATCCCACCCCTCCTACTCCCTCCAACCCTCTGCCTCCCCTTCCCTCCTACTCCCTTCCCCCTGCCTTCCCACCCCCTCTCTCCCTTCCCCTGTCTTCCCACACCCTCTCTCCCTCCTTTCACACCCTCTACCTCCCCTTCCCATCCCTCCCTTGCCTCCCCTGAGCACCCTCTAAGTCCCCTACCTTCTCTTACTGTTCACTCCCTTCCTCCCTCTGTTTCCTCCCCTCCCTTCCCTTCCCACCCTACCCTATCCCTTTTGCTCTCCTCCCTTCCCCTCCCTTGCTTTCCCTTTTTTTTCCCCTTTCTTCACTTTCCAGCTTCTTCTCTCCTCACCCCTTCCCTTCCTGCCCATTCTCTCCTTGCCCCTTCCATTCTTTCAGACCCCTACATTTCTGGTACCTTCCTTTCCTGTCCCCTCTCTTTTAGCCCCACCCATCCCACCCCACCCATGTCCTTCACTTTCCTCCTCTTCTGGCCCCCTCTTTTTCAGCCCCAACCCTTTCTTCCTTCCCTTCCTTCCTTCCTTCTTTCCCTGTCCATGTCCATCACACAATTGTTAATCATAGGCAGAGGTAGGACATGAACTCAGATGTTCTGACTCACATTCCAATGCTATTTCTACTAACCCACACCACTGCTTATATTAAAAATTTGCTTTTATTTCTTTTAAGAACAAGGACAATTTTTAAAACAAACTCTCAACATTAAAATACATTGTACTGGAAATTTTAAAAATGTAATGACATGGCTTGAAAACTTTAAGTTTTTGGTATTATAGGTTCTGAGTAAACTAAGTGAAAAGCAAAAAGCAGTTTGAAAAGTCTTATGGGGTTTATAATATTCAGGGGGAGACCATGGAAGGAAAGAATTTGTAGCAATGCATAGCTGAGGGAAGGCTATATTTCAAATTTTTAGTTCAGGGAACTGGGCTTTACTTAGCCAGAGCAATTATAATTTAAATAAAATATGGGTTAGAAAGATGAGATACATTGATATAGGCTGTTTTGAGTTTGTGACTGTATTAGATTAGCAATTTTTTACTTCACTTTCAAGTCCTGGATAACAGTCTTGGAAAAAAGTATTCAGAATGCCCTACTTACATACTATGGACTTACTTTGGAAGGGACATCCATCATAGGTCCTTGTGCACAGAGGGTGATTTGATAAGCACTAGTGTTTTTAGAAGACTATTTTTTAGAAGATTACCCAGACCTCACTTGGCAATTTGGATCAAAGACTGGGAGACTGGAGACAGGTAAAAGCAACAAGGAAGATGTAAGAATCTACTCAGAATCAGGTGATAAGTGTTTGTATTAGAATGGCATTGGTGGTAGTGAACAGAAAGGGGCAAACCTCAGGAAATACAGAATTTCAGAGCAGAAAGAGAACTCTGGCATCATCTGGTCTAATGGGTTCATTAATGGGAACTGCCTCAACAATGTTTCTGACCAGTGATCATCCAATCCCTGCTTGAACACTTCTGGGGAGAGAAGGATTGCCCACTACCTCCCAAAGCAGCCCATTTCAAATTTAGAGACTAAGCCATAAAACAATGGGATGATTTCCTTCCTCTTTCCCCCCCAATTTACTTCCATAAACCAGTTTTAGATTTCATCATCTTTTTTGATCATCATATCATACTATTGATTCCCATTGGGCTTGCAGATGATTAACACCCTCACCTTTTTTAGACAACTATGGTCTCACCACATGGCCCCATTTGGTAGGAATGGAGTTGAATTTTGAGCCCCAAGAATAAGACTTTATATTAATCTCCTGAATATCAATCTCCCATATCCTTCTTTTCCTTTGCAGTCCTTGATATTTCAAGGTGCTTTCTTGAAGAAGTATTTTATAATGTAATGGGGCAGGGGAGATGCCCAACACCTCTATTAGAGGAAGAAATGACAGGATTTGGTAACAGATTACATGGACGAGATGATACAGTGGTCAGAGTCAATGACTTTAGGGTTGTCAGAAATAGATGATGCTACCAGTGTTTGTCGAGAATATGATGATGAATTTGCTTTTGGATATGTGGAATTTGATGTGAAAGTAGAATAGCAAAATGGAGATTACCTTACAGCACTTCTTAAACTGTGGGTTGCCACCCCATATGCAAGCTCGAAAAATTGAGCAACAATAAAAGATTTCTGAATTCACAATGACCAAAAATTAATTAAGATGAATGAATAATAGTACCTACCTCCCAGGGTTGTTTTGAAAATAAAACAGAGTGGATAGAACACTAGGTCTAGAGTTAGGAAGATGAGTTCAAACTTGGCCTCAGGCACCTACTACCTATATGACCATGGGGGAGTCACTTAACCCAGCTTGCCTCAGTTTCCTCATCTGTAAAATGAGCTGGAGAAGTTAATGGCAGACCACTACAGTATAGTTGCCAAGAAAGCTCCAAATGGGGTCACAAAGGGTGAGATATGGCTGAAATGACCTAACAACAACAACAGGTACAATGTTTTGAAAGCCTGCAAATGCTATCTAAATGTAAGCTTTACATACAGGTCCCAGAAAGTCTTAATGCCGTTTTAAGAATTAACAGTTCAAATTGTACTGTCTTTTGGGACACACTCCCTATTCCTTCAGGCTTTAGGGGTAAGCAGTCAAAAACAGAGCAAAAGTAAAAGTCAAAGACATTAGGCAGGGTCATATACATTGAGCAAGAGAATGTTAAGCAGTGAAGAGCTGGGATGCTCTATGGCCACAGGAGAGAGGGGAAAAAATGACCTTAAAACCATTAACAGTATAATAGAACACAGTTGTTGTTATTCAATCATTTTTCAGTTGTGTGACCCCATTTGGTGTTTTCTTGGCAAAGATATTAGAGCGGTTTGACATTTTCTTCTCCATCTCATTTTACAATTGAGGAAACTGAGGTAAACAGGGTAAAGTGACTCCTCCACCCCACAGCCCCTACTAGTAAGTGTCTGAGGTCAGCTTTGAATTCAGACTCCTGGCCTGGTATTCTATCCACTTTGTCACCTAGCAGAATCTACCAGCAACACAAAACACATACAAAGCAAATATTTTCCTAAGTCTTAAGGTTCTTAAGCAGACAAGTGACATAAAGATAATAATAGCTCTTTATATTTGCACAATGCTTTCATGTTTAGAAAGTCCTTTTAATAATCAGATGGAGAAGAGGAATATTTTATTCATTTTACAGATCAGGAAACTGAGCTTGGAGTTTTGGAACTATGTATATTCCCTACAAAAACCAAAAACTCATTCCTTATTCAAGCCTTCCCCCTTACCTCTAATGCAACAATTTCAAATCACTGAGAGATTTATATACTCCTTTCCATTAATTCCCAAACTACAGAGGAGTGCTTTAGCTCTGTCTGCCTGTTTCATGCATAGTCTCCTGAATTTATCATTCCAGACTTTATACTTCTACTTTACCCCTGAAAGCCTTGTTCTGGCATAGCATGTAAAGCTGGAAGGTTGACTGGAGACAGTGGCAGCTCAGTACAGCTAAGCATCCCTCTATGCAAATGTCTGCTGTGTGCTCCAGACAAATAGGATGGGTTTAAAAGAAAAGGAGGCACCTTTCCAATTTAGCAAGTCCCAAGAAACGAATTTTTCATGATGTCCTTTGGAAGGCAATCCAGGAAAATAGAGTGAAACACACACGTATTACTTTATTCCTTGTGAGTGATTCCTGCCCCCTGCCTCATGATTTCATATCTCATTTACAATATTCCTACTAAATTCTAGGAAATTCATTTATTTACTAGGAACTGGCATTTCCATTATCTTTGTGAATAAAGCCATTGCAACAGGGGCTTAAGTTTGGGATTTTTGTAGTTATGTTACTGTCTTTGAGCATGACTGTGTTGTCTTTTTGCCAAATACCAAGGGCTTTTAAAATTATTATTATCTATCGCTCCATTTGTACATGCAGAAATTTAGACCCTTTATTTCATGAGTGCATATAATTGTAACCAGGATAATCTCCTGAACATAATTTGGCACTCTTTATCCTCTTGGTCTATAATCTTTTCCACATGTTCGTATAGAAATTTCTGTTAGAAAAAGGCCAGTGGGCTTTAGAAACATTGCTTATTTTAAAAAAGGGAAGAAATGCCCGCAATAATCTAAATGGAAAGATCAGCTACAGCAAAAATATTAAAATTGAATGCTGTGAAATTATAATTACCGAGTTTTGCTCCTAGAAAAGAGATACGAAAATGCCCCAGCACTCCTTCTTTGCAGACACAGGGAACTTATAGCCCTGCAACATCACATATAAAGTCAGACTTCTAGGATCCCAGATTTAGACTTGGAAGAGACAACAGGGGACATCAAGTCCAACCCTCTCATTTTGCAGATGAGGAAACTGAGTGAACAGAGAGATTATGTGATATGGCAGAGCTAGTCAGTATCTGAGGCAGAATCTGAATCGAGGTCTTTCTGCCTCCAGCTAGTATATTGAGTTACTTTGGGGTTCGGGGGAAGAGGGTAATCGTAATTGAGTAGGCCAAATGTTAGTAGGATTCTCTGTGACTAAAAAATTGCCCACTTTGGAAGCATTTCTGCGTTAAGAACTGAGAGTATGTTTTCTTCTCTGATTAGTAAATATGCAGAGACATTGAGCATCTTGTTCTCCATCAATAAGTATAGTTGGAGGTACATTGAATAGGTTGAGGAGGAAGTCAAGTTGTTGGATACCCTTAGAGCCACAGGGAATTACAGAGGGCCATCCATTTAGCAAGTTAAAATGCTATAATAGCCTAGAGTTTGATTTAAAATAGTTATAAGCAGACCTCAAAATACTCAAAGGGGGCATATCATCCTTATATTGCTTTAATTACTTGCCAGGAGATTGTTGTTGTTGTTGTTGAATGATTTTAGTCATGTCTTCATGACTCCTTTTGGGGTTTTCTTGGCAAAAATACTGGATTAGTTTGCTATTTCATTTTCCAGCTCATTTTACAGAAGAGGAAACTGTGACTAGGGTCACACAGTTAGTAAGTATCTGATGAATCTTCCTGACTCTGACTTTCTATCTACTGTGCCACCTAGTCTGATTTGTACTTAGGTCTTGAACTCAAGTGCTCATACTTTTCTACCAATACTTGATATGCCATCATTCCATTACAACAAAAGTTTAAAAATTTTAATTAAATTTTAAAACCCTTAAAGAACTTAGGCATTCTCTTGAAGCTTGGTTCTCTTTCATAATGAGATTTGACCATTGTGTGTGTGTGTGTCTGTGTCTGTGTGTATTTATAGTTGTAGCACCAATGTGATATTCACAGCACTGACAGTGACTATGAATATGATGGCATAGTTCTGAATTGCAAAATATGACATACTCTTCATATAGAAGAAAGAATCAAAACATTTATCCAGATACCAGAAAGGCAAATCCCAACACAAGAAAGCCAAATACATCATAGCAATAAAGAAGTTAACATGCTTTGTCACTGCAGGGAGCAGCATCATAACTAACTGTCTCCTTGCCTGTGTCCTCTCCTTCCATCCTTCTAACTTCTCTGAGTTCCATCTTCCTCTGGGCTCTGTTCTATCCTTCAGCAAACTTCTCCCATCACAGGCTCCATGTGATTATATTTGGCCTATTAAGGGGCAGGGAAGATCTTGAAATTCCCATTCCCATTATGAAAGTCAGAAAGCCTACATATATATATATATATATATATATATATATATAAAATATATGTCATATATACATATACATACATACTACACCAAGCTGCCTGTTCTAGTTTCTTTGCATGTATATGTATTTATAGATCTATATCTATCTGTATTGTGTGTGTACACATTATATGACATATGAAAATTGAAACCCCAGGTTTACATATAGGTGTATATATAGATGTCTGCACATGCATAGATGTACATGCATGCATGTATATGTACACATACATAAACATATACACATACCATAAACATATGGTATAGTGAATAGAGGACCAGACATGGAGTGAGGCAGAACTGGATTCAGATCCTGCCTCTGACAGAAATAGGTCATGTGACCATGGACAAATAAGCTTTCAAGGCATTGATTCCTGGAGGATCAACTCTTTTTCCATCTGGGTTTAAAATATTCATGGCATACTGCACAAAGCTGTGCTATTCTTTTTTTTTTATTCTTTCCCTTCCTCAGTCATCACCCATGTGTAGCTATGTAAAACATTTCCATAGTGGATATATTGTAGCTGTGCTATTCTTTTATCTTCTGTCTCACAGCTTGTTTAGGTAGTTTGCATGGGAATAGGAGATGATGAGACTTAGTATATTCACCAAGCTGAGATTTAATACCCGATTCTGTGAAACAAAATACAGGAAGAGGTATCCATCTGCTCCCTAAGTGCTGAACTGGCAATCTGACAACTTGACAAACTCCCACTATTCACCTTATGTCTGAAGTAGTGAAACCTCAAAGAGTGAATCCTACTTATTGGAACACTAGGAACATTGAGTATTTTCAATAGTTTGACTATTTTCACTATGTTTTGTTAAAAAAAAAGTTACCTCCCCTGCCTCCCCAGCAAATAGATACTCATAGCCAGAGCCATCCCCTTGGGGAAACTTGTAAAGTAGACAAAAGGGTTTCCTAGAAGCTGTGTTTTACTGTTTTAGCTGAGTTTGAACTCACTTTTTATAATGGACACTTCCCTGTTCCCACAGCTGTGGAAGTCTAGTGAATGTTCCCCACTGACTTGATGGAGAGCATTCACATAAAGTAGTCACTTGACCCTTGGAGAAATAAAAAATGTGGACAAATGGCTTGATACTAGCCATTATTTAATAGATTTGGTTTTCTAAGTCATATCCAGAGAAAGGTGAGTTCTGTCCTCTTAGGCACCATGTCCAGAGTTTTGGTAGCTGTTATCAGATGGTTGATAGTGAGTGAAAAATATAGTAGATAAGTCTCCCAAGGCAAGACTAGTTGGTTTGGCTTTGAATCCTCAGTCTGGTTAGTAGTGCTTTTTTCTATAAAGATGTAACTATTAAAATGATAAATTATTAAGAAAACTCTAATCACTAACTTTATTAAAAGACTTAAGCTAGAGTTTTAAGTAAGAATAACCAAAATATAAACATCTTAGTATAAATTAAATAAATTAACACTTATCTATTGATATCTAATTATTACTAATCAACTGTTAAACTTGTCTTTGGCTGTCCTCTCTAAAATTTAACTTTAGCTCTTAAACCTTTAACTATCTAATCTCTAACTCTAACTTTCTCTTCCCTAGAGTGCTTCCAGATGCTAAAGAGAATCATTTATACAGATGTCCTGAATTCTGGTTTGGTGGATACCCTCCAAGCACATTGTTTTCTCATGTACAGAATAGAAAGCTCAGAATTTTCCATGTAGACACATAGACTCTGATATAGCTTTCTCGTCAGAATTTCTAATACTGATATTACAGGGTGAGGGGTCCTTAGCACTTATAACACCGTCTAGTCTCTCTCCTTATACTCTACCCCTGAACCAGCATTCAGTCTTAACTTTGTCCTACAACCATTGGGGCTCTAAGCTTCCAGACATTCCTTCACACAGACCAGACTGACTCATTCATACTAAAGGTTTTTTCTCCCCTTTTTGAACATGGACTCTGTAATTACTTAAGTAAAACTATAGTTCTCTTACTTCGTTCAGCAACTCAGATTCCCTAGGGGCTATTTTCTATTGCCATACTTTTTAACATCTGTTTCAAGAATACTACTCAATGCTTCTATTTGTTTCCTGGAATAACTTGACAATTGTGAGTAGCTTATGCTACTTACCCCTTATGCCTCGGGTACACAGCTTTTCCTCCAAATAGGGTAATGGAAATGGGAATTTGAAGATCATCCCTGCTTTGAAGATATACCCTGCCCCTATTAAGGCTGAACGTAATCACATGGTGTGAAGAGTTTGCTAAAGGGTGGAGCAGAGCCCACAGAAAACTGGGAGTCAGTGCAGTTAGAAACTAGAGGGAGGAGAAGACACACCCCAGGGAGACAGGTTTGTGAGTAGATGTTGGTTTGTGGGAAGGCTAAAGGATGCTCTCTGTGGCTCTCTGTGCTGTTATGGGTTATTAACTTCTTTGCTACTATGATGGAATTGGCTTACTGATTTTGGCATTCAGTTTCCTGGTGTCTAGTGTCTTGCTTCTGTCTTCTATATGGAGAGTCTGTTATATTTTGCAATCGAGCACTATGCTGGCATATTTACAGTGGCTGTCGGTGCTGTGAATATTGTGTTGGTGCTACAAATGTTATCTCATTAAGGAGCCTAAAACAACAATCTTTTGAGGTAGGTTATACCAGGATTATTATCCCCATTTTATAGATGAGGTTACTGAGATTTAGAGATGGTAAGTGACTTGGTAGTCATAAAGTTTGGAAGGATTAAGACTCAGTCTCAGATCTTCTAACCTGGGCCAGACATAGAACTTAAGATCCACTGAGGGCACAACTTTCCCACATCAAGATTCCACTCTCATTAAATGTCCCTTCTGCTGAACTGTCTTGCTACTCTCAGTGCTGGCCTCAAAGTTTTCACCCATATCTCCTTTACCTGATCTTTCCATATATATATAGCATAGAAGCAGGAAATACACTGTGTGAGGGGCTGTTAGGACTTAGGACACTGTGTAGCCTCTCTCCTTGTACCCTACCCCTCACCCAGCTGCATTCAGTCTCAACTTTATCATACAAACTCCAAATTTTCTTTATAATTAGGAAAAAAAAATTATCCTAGAGTCCTTCTCTTCTTTCTTTGTCGATGTTCAATTTATCATCTCTTTCTAAACCCTGGATCATCTGTAGTTTTTGTTGTTGTTTAGTTTTTAATAATTTGGCTTTCTGTGGATACACTGATTTTTAAAGCATTCATCTTCATGGTGGACTAAGATATGGAAAGAAGTGGGAAGGTTTGATTTACCCCTCCCCCCTCACTATTGAATTGTGTTTCAAGTAAAGAAGCTATGAAACCAATCTAAGGAGATTTGAGTCAACTTTGGCCCCAGGTGGATCAATGATCAATCTAGGGCTCGGCTGTGGACCATTCTGGGCCAAAGATACAGAGTCATCTCTGAGATTCTGGCAGAGGGACTGGCTTGCTCATTATTTTTATCCTTTTTTCCAAAGATTTTCATTTAATTTTATCTTTCTCTGGGCAGCTTTTAACTGCCCTGGGTACTGCTTTTATGTGTGTGTGTATGTGTGTGTGTGTGTGTGTGTGTGTGTGTGTGTGTGTGTGCATGAATATACATTTAATTAAGTGGATTGTTTATTTGAATCCTTAGGCTCTGAGTGATCTGTTGGACCAGATGTGGAGCTGGGACAGGAACACTCTTGAAGACCATCTTGGGGGAACGTTTTAAGGCACATTTTGACCAAAACAGAACACTTAATTTGAAACATTATGGTCTACTTTCTTCATATAAAATAAAAATAATGACTGATATATTATATACTTCAATATATTAATATATTTCTATATTAAAATAAAAACAGTAAGATTATATAAAATAATGTTAACATGATTTGTAGAGCAATATAATTTATATAGAGATAATTAATATATTAATATGATTAACATAATTAGAAATATAATCTTATTTTAATATATGTAAAATAGTTTATTATATAATTTAATATATTAATATAGTATATGTATTCATGTGTATATATATAATATATATGTATGTGGAAAGACATATATATATATATATATATATATATGTGTGTGTGTGGAGAGATAGAAGAGAGGAGAGAGAGAGGGAGAGAAAGAGAGAGAATGGTGAAATGGATAGAGTCCTAGCCTAAATCTGACTTCAGACACTTGCTAACTGTGTGACCCTGGGCAAGTCATTTAACTTCTTTTTGCTTCTGTTTCCTCTACTGTAAAATGAGAATAATAATAGCATCTAACTCCCAGGATGGTTTTGACGATCAATTGAGATAATTATTATAAAGCACTTGGCATGCTGTAAACACTATATAATTGTTAGCTACTAGTAGAGTTTAAATGTGACTTTGGGTAAGTCACTTAACCCTATTTGCCTCAGTTTCTTCATTTATAAAATGAGCTGAAGAAGGAAATGGCAAAGCACTCCAAACCACAGCCAAGAAAATGCCAAATGGGGTCACAAAGAGTCTAACATGACTGAAATGACTGAACAACAATAGTCTCCTTAATTATAAAATAGGCATACTAATAACACCTAGCTCCCAGGCCTGTTTTAAGGGTCAAATGACACACACAGTGTGTATATGTGTATATGTGTATATGTGTTTGTGTACACACACACTCATAGTGTATATATACACATACACACTATATATATATGTGTATATATGTATATATATATATATCCACACACTATATCCACACATTGTATATCTATCTATCTATCTATCTATCTATCTATCTATCTATCTATCTATTGTCTACAATTATCCTTTCTACATCATGACTTTCCCCATCAGGATTTTGACATATTATAGGCTAGCATAAGAAATTAAATGGGAATATTTTGGTGGTTTTGTGGAAGCTGCAGACAACACATGAAATCCAGCAAATGACACAGAAAAGTTTAGAAACTCAGATATACATGAAATATTTGTATAGTATCATATAACATCAACATATTTTGTCTTCTGATACCTTTCAGATTTCTTCTCTGGTACAAAGGGAGGGCCAAAATATGTGAACTTTTTAGATCGAAGTGTGTAATGGAAATGCAGATTTGAAGATCTTCCCTGCCCCTAGGCCCTTTGATTGGCTTAAGTGACTCTGAGAACCTTCCTTGATTTGAAAATATACTCTGCCTCCTAATAGGCTGAATGTGGTCACATGGAGCCTGTGGTGGGAGGCTTGGTTTTCAGGAATGACCACACCTTGATGCTGTGTGATTGGGCAGTGGGTCAAGAGGGTGGTTACATTCTCTGAGCCAGGAGAAGACTATATAATCCCTGATTTGAGGCTTTGCTTTGGGGCTCACTTTGAGAAGTGTTATGTGATTTGACCAGATGAGACTCTGGGAAGCCGTTGTTGAGAGCTCCTGGCTTTGAAAATCCAGATGTTGATGCTTCCTTCTCTGGTAACTGTGATTTGGTATTGATATAATGGTTGTACAGTTTGGAAGCCTGTCTATTTGATCTGTCTGTATACTCTGAAGTTTGGGGTGCTGACCTTTTTCCCCTGAACTAGGTAATATGTGTTTGTTTGATTAAAATAAGCTTGTTAACCCATTTTGAGTTGCTTTCCTTTACAAAAGCAGATCTAAGAATCTGTGTTGGCAGTCACCCTGGGGATATTGGGGTGCTTGCTGCTACAAAGTGGCACTGCTTTCTCAACCCCCAGGATGTGGAAGATCAGATAACTGTATATAAAATATCCTTTGATTCACAAGGTAACACTGTGAGGTGGGTGGGATGAATTATTACTTTCCCATTTTACAGATGAGAAAATTGAAATTTCTTTTTTTTTCCAAATACTTTATTAACTTCTGGTTTACATCATTCATTTCTGTCAGATTTTGAGTTACAATTTTTTCCCCATTTTCCCCCTACCCACCACCCCAGAATAGCAGTCCCACAGGATATCCCCTCATCCAATCTGCTTTCTCCCATCTCTTCTCCCATACCCCCTTCAACTTTTCCAGTAGGGCAAGGTGAATCCTCGTGTCCCAATGCCTGCACATCATATCTCCCAATTAGAGTATTAATCATAGTATTTATATATTTTTTTAAAATTTGGTTTTAAAAGGAAGATAAGCAACTCAGTATATACTGTATATGTGTAGCTATGCAAAACATTACCATAGTAGATATATTGTAAAAGACTGAATATATATCCCTCCCTCCTATCCCACCTCCCACCTGGTCAACTCCCCACTTTGGTCCTGTCCCTTTACAAAAGTGGGTGCTTCCAACTCCCCCCCAACCTGCCCTCCCTTCCATCATCCCCACTTTCTCATCCCTTTCCCTGCTACTCTCCTGTAGGGTAAGAAACCCTATTTAGTATGTATTTCATTCTCTCCCTGATCCAAACTCAACGAGGATAAGGTTTTGCCTTTTTGCCTTCCTGTTCTTCCCCTCCCTTGTAAACATTTTCCCTTGCTTCTTCTATATGAGACAGTTCACCCCATTCTGTCTCTCCCCATCTCCTCTCATTATATTCCTCTCTCACCTCTTAATTTTACTTTTTAAGTATCATCCCTTCCTATCAAATTCAACCTGTGCCCTCTATGTATACCTGAAAACATATATACACACATTCACATATGTATTCATATGCCCATATACCCTTCTTCAACTATTTTCATACTGAGAAAAGTTTCATCTGCTACAGTTATCATTTTTCCCTATAGGAATGTAAATAGTTCAACTCTGATAAGTTCATAATGATTTCTTTTCCCAGTTACCTTCTCAAGCATCTCTTGCTTCTTGTTTCTGAATGTCAAATTTTCTATTCAACTCTGGTTTTTTCATCAAGAATGCTTGAAAGTCCTCTATTCCACTGAATGACCATATTTTCCCCTGAAACAAGATACTCGGTTTTGCTGGGTAGGTGATTCTTGGTTTTAATCCCAGCTCCTTTGACCTCTGGAATATCATATTACATGCCCTTCAATCCCTCAGTGTAGAAGCTGCCAGATCCTATGCTATCCTGATTGTGTTTCCACAATATTGAAATTGTCTCTTCCTGGCTGCTTGTAATATTCTCTCCATCTGGTAATTCTGGAACCTGGCTACAATATTCCTAGGAGTTTTCTTTTTGGGATCTTTTTCAGGAGGTGATCGATGGATTCTTTCAATCTCTATTTTGCCCTCTGGTTCTAAAACATCAGGGACATTTTCCATGAGAATTTCTTGAAGGATGGTTTCTAGATTCTTTCTTTTTTTTTTTTGGTTGTTTTTTTGGAGGGCAATTGGGGTTAAGTAACTTGCCCAAGGTCACACGGCTAGGTTTTTATTTGTGTGTGCATTAAGTGTCTGAGGCCGGATCCGAACTCAGGTCCTTCTGACTCCAGGGCCAACACTCTACTCACTGCACCACCTAGCCGACCTTAGATTCTTTCTTTGATCTTGGTTTTCAGGTAGTCCAATAATTTTTAGATCCTCTCTCCTGGATCTATTTTCCAGGTCAGTGGTTTTTTCCATGAGATGTTTCACATTGCCTTCTATTTTTTCATTTGTTTGGATCTGCTTAACAGCATCTTCATTTCTCATAAAGTCACTAGCTTCCATTTGCTCCAGTCTAATTCTGAAGGAATGATTCTCCTCAGTGAGCTTTTGAGATTCTTTTTCCATCTGGCAAATTTGGCTTTTTAAGGCATTCTTCTCCTGGTTGCCTTTCTGAGCCTCTTTTGCCATTTGAGTTAGTCTATTTTTTCAGGTGTTATTTTCCTCAGTCAGGCTGTTGACTCTCATTTCATACTTTTCTTGCACCTTTCTCATTTCTCTTCCCAATTTTTACTCCACTTTTCTTATTTGGTTTTTTAAATCCTTCTTAAAGTCCTCTATGGCCTGTAACCCACTCATATTTTCATGTGGGGCTTTTGGTGCAGGAGTTCTGACCTCACAGTCCTCCTCCTGTTCCATGCTTTGATCCTCTTTGCCCTCAAAATAGGAGTCTAATGTTGCACTTTTCTGTTTATTTTGTTTCCTTTGCCTAGGCATGTTGCCACTCAATTACTTGACTTTTGGGCTTGTTGTCACAGTAGGACTCTGCCACCAGGCAGGGGAGCTTCCATCCCAAACATTGGGGTTTTCTCAACTTCCAGAGGTATTAGTTGGGTAGCCCCTCTGAAGCCTCTACACACTCTGGCAAGCTGGTCACACACCCCAAGATCTTCATCCCAGACTGCAATCCAAATGCAAGAAGGTTAAAGCAAGAGTGATTGCCCCCCAGACTGATCTCTGGATCCCCCTACAGTTTGCAGGCCAGGAGCTGAAGCTGCAATGTGGCAATGTGGCACAAGCTGCGCCAGCTCCTCAGCAGCTTCTCACCCCCAGGGGAAGAAGCTTACTGCGCTCTCCTAACCAGTCCCAAAGTCCATGGGGCACTGACCTCTCACTTTGTCCTAAGCATATATGTGTTGGTAATTCTGAAAACACCACAGCTGGTGGTGTTCTGGGGTCCCTCCAGCAGGCTGCTGGTCTGGCCACCCTGGGGCTAAAATGTCCAACTCATGTGGGCCTGGACCTGGCTCCCAGAGTGCTGCGCTGGCCGCTCTCTGCCTGGCTGCCAGGCTGTCCTCAGCAGGAGGTTAGCTTCTCTGTGTCATTTTGTGGGTTCTGGAGCTTTAGAGGTCATTCAGAGTCCCCCTTTTACATAATTTTGAAGTGATGTGGTCTGGAGCTCCATGGAAATGCTGTTTCTACTCTGCCATCTTGACTCAGCCCCTCCAAAATTTCTTTTCATTGTTCTTGATGTTACCCTATTTAAAAATTGGTGTAGTGAGGTGATGCAGTGGATAGAGTGTTGGGTCTGGAGTCAGCAGGACCTGAGTTCATATCTGACCTCAGACATTTACTAGCTGTGTGACCCTGGGCAAGTCACTTAATCCTGTTTACTTCAGTTCCTAATATGTAAAGTGAGCTAGAGAAGGAAATGGCAAACCATTCCAGTACCTGCCAAGAAAACCCCATAAGGGGATCATGAGAAGTCAGGCACAACTGTATAATGACTAAACAACAACAAACTCGAAATCAAGTATTATTGAGCATCTATTATGTAATATTCCTCATCCAAGTGCTTCACTTCAGCTGGTCTGCCAGGGATAAAACAGAGAAGGAGCACTGGACCTGTTTGGTTGTAGATAACTTGTCAAAAATATAAGATGAATTAATTTTTTTGTACTAGAGATAGAAAATATTTGCCCGATTGTGATGAGATATGCTAGAACAGTAGTATTCAGTTCAAATTAAAATGGAACCTATCATGGTACAAAAGGATCCCTGAGAGTTGTCTCCTACCCAAGTGTTTTTTTTTTTTGGTAGGTTGACTAAGGTTTAAAATGTAATGTAATGGAAAATGCTTTGAAGTAAAGGGCATGGACCTCTATTCCATTTTTCAAGAAATAAATTCCTTAAGTGTCTGTCCACATGACTGTCCACCAGTCAGAGCAGCAGACCACTCATGTTTAAAGGACTAGTCTTCTATTGACTGGTCTTCATTTGTACTTTCACAAAGGTCACAGTACTCTGTGATAGAAAATGGAATTTTGTATTATTTAAAAACAACAATAACAAAAACCTTTGTAATCGAATGATTGCAACGAGATTAGGAGCTAGGTATACTTATTTTGTAGCCTATAGTGCTTAGGACAATGCTGTAAGTCACCAGTTAATATTTTTCCATTGATGAGATTGAATGAAAAGGAAATATATGTTAGGTGATGACAAGGGAATGGCATTACTATACATCACTACCCAAGGCCTTATGTAAACAACTGAAATCTGCTCTTGTATTTGAATACCCCTGTAATTTGGTTGTAAGAAGCCTGGAGCCCCATTCTGTGGAGAGAGTCCCCCCTCTAAACCTGTACCTCAGAACTATTATTATACAAATTGCCTGAGGGCAAGATGCAGGAACTCAGGGTTATGGCCCTGGACCTAGAGATAGTTGCATTTTTCATACTTGTCTAACATAGTTCCTGGAACAAAGTAGACATTTAATAAATGCTTATTGACTGATTCATTGATTAATCAGAGGTTTCCATATGGTTTGGGGAGAGAAGCAAGGACTCCTACTTTAGAGATAATATGAATGTCCCAAGTAGTGTCCCAAGTCACCAGGAACTCCCAGTGTAAAACAAAAAAAGCTTTCCCACAGAGATTCTTAACCAGGTTCCATGATTTAAAAAAAAAAATTAACTATATTTTACTATAATTGGCTTCCTTTGTAATCCTATACATTTCATTTTATGTATTTATAAACATTGTTCTGAGAAGGGGTCAACCAAGTGTTGACCAGTGTTCCAAAGGGAACTATCACACACACACACACACACACACACACACACACACACACACACACACATGCATGCACAAATTGTCAAGAACTACATGCCTCTCCTGGAGGGCGGAGCCAAGATGGTGGAGTAGAAACAGCTCATCCAAGCCACTCTGCCCCCACATTCGCCCCAAACTATGTAAAAGGGGACTCTGAACAACTTCTAGAGCCCCAGCACCCACAGAATGACACAGAGAAGCTAACCTCCTGCTGAGGACAGCCCAGCAGCCCTGCAGGAAGGACCAGCACAGCGGTCTGGAAGCTGGCAGCGCACAGAGCGTGCTGAGCCGAGCCGAGCAGAGCCCAGGTCCCCGTGAGCCAAGGTTTTAGCCCCAGGGCAGCAGTGCCAGAAGCCGGCTGGAGAGACCCCAGAACACCAGCAGCTGTGGCGACTCCAGAATTATCAACATAGACATGCCTAGGACAAAGTAAGAGGTTAGTGTCCTATGGACTTTGGAACCTGTATTTGGGGAATGCGTCGGCTTCCTCCCCTGGGGGCTAGAAGCTGCTAAGGAGACACGCCATTCTGTAGTTTTCAGAGGCAGCTCCAGCTCCTGGTCTGCGAACTGTAGGGAGATCCAACAATCAGTCTTGGGGGGTAATCGCTCTTGCTTTAATCTCCCTGGATCTGGATTGTGATCTAGGGTGGAGGTCGTGGGTGGGTTTCCAGCTTGCCAGAAACGGAAGTTGCCCCCCACACATTCGGGACGAAAATTCCTCTAGCTGGCCTTAAAGCCATAGTGTGGCAACAAGCCCAAAAGTCAAGTAATTAAGTGGCAACATGCCATGGCAAAGGAAACAGAAAAATGCAACCCTAGACTCCTATTTTGGGGGCATAGAGCAGGGAAAGGACTGTGAGGTCAGAAGTCCTGCTCCAAAAGCCCCAGGGGAAAACATGAGCGGGTTGCAGGCCATAGAGGACCTTAAGAGGGACTTTAAAAATCAAATAAGAGAAGTGGAGGAAAATTGGGAAGAGAAATGAGAAGGATGCAGGAAAAGTATGAAATGAGGGTCAACAGCCTGACTGAGGAAAACTACACCTTAAAAAATAGACTAACTCAAATGGCAAAGGAGGCCCAAAAGGGCAATGAGGAGAAGAATGCCTTAAAAAGTCGAATTTGCCAGATGGAAAAAGAATTTCAAAAGTTCACTGAGGAGATTCATTCCTTCAGAGTTAGACTGGAGCAAATGGAAGCTAATAACTTTATGAGAAATCAAGAGGCTGTTAAGCAGATCCAAACAAATGAAAGATTAGAAGGCAATATGAAATATCTCATGGGAAAAACCACTGACCTGGAAAATAGATCCAGGAGAGACAATTTAAAAATTATTGGACTACCTGAAAGCCATGATTAAAGAAAGAACCTAGAAATCACCTTCAAGAAATTCTCAAGGAAAATTGCCCTGATGTTTTAGATCCAGAGGGCAAAATTGAGGTTGAAAGAATCCACAAATCACCTCCTGAAAAAGATCCCAAAAAGAAAACTCCCAGGAATATTATAGCCAGGTTCCAGAATCCCCAGATCAAGGAGAAAATACTACAGGCAGCCAGGAAGAAACAATTTCAATATTGTGGAAACACAATCAGAATGGCACAGGACCTGGCATCTTCTACACTGAGGGATCAAAGGGCATGGAATATGATACTCCAGAGGGCAAAAGAGCTGGGAGTGAACCCAAGGGTCACCTACCCAGCAAAACTGAGTATTTTGTTTCAGGGGAAAATATGGTCATTCAGTGGAATAGAGGACTTTCAAACATTCTTGATGAAAAAACCAGAATTGAATACAAAATTTGACATCCAGACACAAGAAGGAAGAGATGCCTGAGAAGGTAATCAGGGAAAAGAAATCAAAAGGAACTTATCAAAGTTGAACTATTTTCATTCCTATATGGAAAAGCAATAACAGTGACTGATGATATCTTTCTCACTATGAAAATAATGGAAGAAGGGTGTGTGGTCATATGAATACATATGTGAATGTGTGTGTAGATGGTTACAATTATATATGGATAGAGGGCATAGGTTGAATTTGTTGGGAAGGGAGAATACTCAAGGGATGAAATTATGAGGTGAGAGAGGAAAGTGGCAAGAGGAGATGGGGAGAGACAGGGTAGGGTAAACTATCTTATGTAGAAGAAGCAAGGGGAAGTGGTTGTAAGGGAGGGGGAGAATAGGAAGGCAAAAAAGGCAAAACCACATTCACATTGAATTTGGTCCAGGGAGAGAATGACATACATACTAAATGGGATATCTCAACCTGCAGCAGGATAGGGGGAAGGGGGAGGAGAGGAGGGATGATGGATGGGAGGGCATCCTTGGGGTGAGGGGAGGTTGGAAGTACCCACTATAGAAGAGGGACAGGATCATGTAGGGAATGGACCAGGTGGGGGGTGGGATGAGTGGGAGGGAATATAAGCAGCCTTGTACAATATATCTACTATGATAATGTTTTGCATAGCTAGACATGTACAACATATACTGAATTACTTATCTCCCCAGAGGGAATGGGTGACAAGGAGGAAGGAAATGGATCTGAAATTCGAGGTCTTAACATTAAATGTTTCAAATATATATAAATACTATTATTAATACTCTTTTGCTTGTAATAGGGAGATAAGATGTGCAGGCATTGGGATACAAAGATTCACCTTCCTCTAATGGAAAAGTCAAAGGGGGTATGGGAGTAAGTATGGGAGAGAGCAGATCGGAGGAAGCAATATCTTGTGGGACTGCTATTCTGGGAGGTTTGGTAGGGGAATAATGGGGGGAAAATGATTGTAACTCAAAATCTGGCAGAAATGAATGATGTAAAACAGAAGTTAATAAAGAACAAGGCCATTGGGCTTTAGAAACATTGCTTATTTTTAAAAAGGGAAGAAATGCCCACAATAATCTAATCGGAAAGATTAGCTACAGCAAAAATATTAAAATTGAATGCTGTGAAATTATAATTACCGAGTTTTGCTCCAGGAAAAGAGATACGAAAATGCCCCAGCACTCCTTCTTTGCAGACACAGGGAACTTATAGCCCTGCAACATCACATATAAAGTCAGACTTCTAGGATCCCAGATTTAGACTTGGAAGAGACAATAGGGGACATGAAGTCCAACCCTCTCATTTTGCAGATGAGGAAACTGAGTGAACAGAGAGATTATGTGATATGGTAGAACTATGATGGTATAGTTCTGAATTGCAAAATATGACACACTCTTCATATATAAGAAAGAATCAAAACATTTATTCAGATACCAGAAAGCCAGATCCCAACACCAGAAAACTGAATCCCAACGACAAGAAAGCCAAATAACAACAAAGAAGTTAACATGCTTTATCACTGCAGGAAGCAACACCATACCTAGCTGTCTCCTTGCCTTCATCCTCTCCTTCCATTGTTCTAACTGCTCTGAGTCCCAGCTTCCTCTGGGCTCTGTTCTATCCTTCAGCAAACTCCTCCTTTCACAGGCTCCACGTGATTACATTTGGCCTATTAAGGGGCATGGAAGATCTTAAAATTACCTTTCCCATTATGAAAGTCAGAAAGCCTATATATGTATATATAAAATATATTTCATATATACATATACATACATACTGCACTAAGCTGCTTATTCTAGTTTCTTTACATATATATGTATTTATATATCTATATCTATATGTGTGTACATATTATATGACATATGAAAATTGAAACCCTAAGTTTACATATAGGTATATATGTATGTATATATAGATGTCTACACATGCATATATGTGCATGAATATATGTACATATATACACTTAATTTGAAACATTATAGCCTACTTTCTTCATATCAAATAAAAATAATGACTCATTATATGCTTCAAAATATTAATATATTTCTATATTAATTAAAATCAAAATAGTAAGATTATATAAAATGTTAACACAATTCATATAGCAATATAATATAATTTATATAGTGAGATAATTAATATATTAATATAATTGGAAATATAATCTGATTTTTAATATGTAAAATATTTTCTTTAGTACCTTTTTAATATATCAATATAGTATGTGTATTCATGTGTATATACATAACATATGTATGTGGATAGACAGAAGAGAGGAGAGAGAGCGAAAGAGAGAGAGAGAGAGAGAGAGAGAGAGAGAGAGAGAGAGAGAGAGAGAAAGAGAGAGAATGGTGAAGTGAATAGAGTCCTAGCCTAAATCTGACTTCAGACACTTACTGACTGTGTGACCCTGGGCAAGTCATTTAACTTCTTTTTGCTTCTGTTTCCTCTACTGTAAAATGAGAATAATAGCACCTAACTCCCAGGATGGTTTTGAGGATCAATTGAGATAATTATTTTAAAGCACTTGGCATGCTGTAAACACTATATAGTTGTTAGCTACTGAGTTTAAATGTGACTTTGGGTAAGTCACTTAACCCTATTTGCCTCAGTTTCTTCATTTGTAAAATGAGCTGAAGAAGGAAATGGCAAAGCACTCCAAACCACAGCCAAGAAAATGCCAAATGGGGTCACAAAGAGTCAAACATGACTGAAATGACTGAACAACAGTCTCCTTGATTATAAAATAGGCATACTAATAACATCTAACTCCCAGGCTTGTTTTAAGGGTCAAATGACACACACAGTGTGTGTATGTGTATATGTGTTTGTGTACACACACACTCATAGTGTATATATACACATACACACTATTTATAGGTGTATATATATGTATATATATATATCCACACACTATATCCACACATATATATATATTTATATAAATGTGTGTGTATCTATCTATCTATCTATCTATCTATCTATCTATCTATCTATTGTCTACAGTTATCCTTTCTACATCATGACCTTCCCCATCAGGATTTTGATATATTATAGGCTAGCATAAGAAATTAAATGGGAATATTTTGGGGGTTTTGTGGAAGCTGCAGACGACACATGAAATCCAGCAAATGACACAGAATAGTTTAGAAACTCAGATATACATAAAATATTTGTATAGTATCATATAACATCAACATATTTTATCTTCTGATACCTTTCAGATTTCTTCTCTGGTACAAACGCAGGGCCAAAATATGTGAATTTTTTAGATCAAAGTGGCACGGCTTTCCTAACCCCAGGATGTGGAAGATCAGACAACTGTATATAAAATGTCCTTTGATTCTCAAAGTAACACTGTGAGGTGGGAGGGATGAATTATTGCTTTCCCATTTTACAGATGAGAAAATTGAAATTTCTTTACATTGTTCTTGATGTTACCCTATTTAAAAATTGGGGTAGTGAGGTGATGCAGTGGATAGAGTGCTGGGTCTGGAGTCAGCAGGACCTGAGTTCATATCTGACCTCAGACATTTACTAGCTGTGTGACCCTGGGCAAGTCACTTAATCCTGTTTACCTCAGTCCCTGACATGTAAAGTGAGCTAGAGAAGGAAATGGCAAACCATTCCAGTACCTGCCAAGAAAACCCCATAAGGGGGTCATGAGAAGTCAGGCACAACTGTATAATGACTAAACAACAACAAACTCGAAATCAAGTATTATTGAGCATCTATTATGTAATATTCCTCATCCAAGTGCTTCACTTCAGCTGGTCTGCCAGGGATAAAACAGAGAAGGAGCACTGGACCTGTTTGGTTGTTGATAAATTATCAAAAATATAAGATGAATTAATTTTTTTGTACTAGAGGTAGAAAATATTTGCCCGATTGTGACTCATCACTGTGACAATCACTGCTAGAACAGTGGTATCCAGTTCAAATTAAAATGGAACCTATCATGGTACAAAAGGATCCCTGTGGGCTGTCTACTGCCTAAGTTTTTTTTGCTAGGTTGACTAAGGTTTAAAATGTAATGTTATCTATGTTATATTGTATTTTTATTTATTTTCTAAAATATTTTCCAATTACATTTTAAGGTGGTTCTTGGTGCTCAGAAGTGCTGTGGGCAGGATGCTGCCTGAGGCTGGATGTGTGACATCTCTGTCCCAGAGGATGTTATTCTGTGTAGTTGTCCTAGGTCTCTCTTTTTTTAATCTAGAAGTAGAATGCAACAAACATGCTGGTTATTTGAAGGTTTCAGTCTATCAATCAACAAGCACCTATTAAGTAAGGCACTTTGTCTACTTATTTTAAGTTTTGCTCATTTCTTTGTGTAAAACAAGAAAATAGACGATCTATAGCATTGGGGCAGATCTCATCTAGGAATCAGACTCTATGGGTACCAGAGAGGAAGGGTGGGAAAGCTGTGTGGAGCATCCATTAGTTATGAACAGAAACCAGCTATCACTGCAGGAATGGTAGAGGATGCTTTCTTGTATCTTCTGCATAGAACTGAGCATGGACAGAATGTTAAAATTGTAGGTAGGGGAATGCACAGATGGGGATGGAGCCCAGGCAGTCCCATTTGTCCCAGAGCTGGGGTGTAATGCTGCATCCATGATGGGGGTCCTGAGGCCCAGACAATGAAGACCTGGAAGCTTGTGAAAGAGCTTTAACTTCTGGGAACACAGAGAGAATGAGTACTCGGTGTCTTGGTAATGGGAATTTGAAGATCTTCCCTGGCCCTTAAAAAGCCTAAGGGAATGTGAGGACCTTCCCTGATTTGAAAATATACTCTTTCCCCTAATAGGCTGAACATGGAGCCTGT
Source organism: Gymnobelideus leadbeateri (assembly GCA_011680675.1). Taxonomy (NCBI): domain Eukaryota; kingdom Metazoa; phylum Chordata; class Mammalia; order Diprotodontia; family Petauridae; genus Gymnobelideus; species Gymnobelideus leadbeateri. Next base: position 99,056 of record WOXC01005850.1, on the reverse strand, counting down.
GGTGGGATAAGTTTGCTAAAGGGTGGAGCAGAGCCCACAGGAGAAGCTTGCTTGAGGGAGGCTTGTTTTTCAGGAAGGCACACACTTGTTACTTTGTAACTAGGAAGTGGATCACAAGGGTTGTGATGTTCTCTGACCCAGGAGAAGGCTATATATACCTCTGACGTGAGGTTTAGTTTTGGGGCTCACTTTGGGAAGAGTTGTGTGATTTGGCCAGATCCAGATGCTGATGCTTCTCTCTCTGGTAACTATGTATGTATATGATGGTCAGACAGCTAGAAGCCCTGTCTGTTGGTCTGCTGAATTGCGTTACTTTCTCTGTCTGTATTTTTGTCTGCTTGTAACTTGTTTGTATTCTCTGAAGTTTAGGGTGCTGACTTTTCCCCTAGGTAAATGATATATGTTTGATTAAAGTAAGATTGTTAACCCTTTTTGAGTTGTTTTCTTTTAGAAAATCAGATCAAAGAACCTACACTAGCAGCCATCCTGGGTATGCTAGGGTGCTTGCTGTTACACCTTCCTTGCTTTGAAAATATACCCTCCCCCTAATAGGTTGAATGTAATTACATGGAGCCTGTGGTGGGAGGAGTTTGCTGAAGGGTGGAGCAGAGCCCATAAGAAGCTGGGAGTCAGAGCAGCTAGACACAGTTGGGAGGAGAGGGTGCATCCAAGAGAGATAGACTTGTGAGTAAAAGTTGCTGTTTGCCACCTGCTGTGACAGCTAGGCTTGTGTTGGTTTGTGGGAAGGTTAAAGGATGCTGTGGCTCTCTGCTATGTTGTGGTGCATTAACTTCTATGTTGCTATGATGGATTTGGTTTCCTGGTGTTGGGATTTGGTTTTCTGGTGTCAGAATAAATGTTTTGCTTCTATCCTCTATATGAAGGGTCTGTTATATTTTGCTATAGAGCACTATGTAGGCATATTTATAATAATCATTGGCACTGTGAATATTGCATTGGTACTACAAGATTGTGAGTGTGCCTCCAGGTGCCAGCAGCCTTCCACAAAATGATATTAGTATGTGGGGAACAATGAGAAGAGAACTCTAATAGATGTTATAATTGAATGTCATAGTATGATAATAATATAGCACTTTAAGGATAGCAAGGAGCTTTAGAAACATTATCTCATTTTATTATACAATGACCCTGGGAAGTAAGAAGTATTATTATCTCCATTTTTACAGATGAAGAAGGTGAGGCAATCAGAGGTTGTGACTTACCTGGGATCACACAGCTAGCAAACATAGCAGGATTTGAACTTGGGTCTTCCTGATTTCAGGCCCAGAATTCTTTTCACTATACCACCTACTAACCTCTTCCTTAGACAGGATAGCATCCTAGGGCACGGTGAGTAATGATTAAAGGAGCTGACCCTGAGTTGTTTGTAACAGTGGGGGGCAGAGGAAAGAACACTAGATTTCAAGTTAGAAAAAGCTAGGTTCAATTCCTTCTTGGAATTTATGACTCTGCACTTTATCATCTTTGGGTCTCAGTTTCCCTCTGTAAAATGAGGCTGCCAGAGTAAATTGATTTCTAAACTTCCTTAAAGTTCTGAGTTTATTTAATTTATTAAAATTAAGTTTAATTTAGTTTATTTCAATAATTAACTAAAATAATTATCTACATGTGAGGAATTTTTGCTGTACTCACAGAAACTAGTCTTTGTTCTGTATCTAGGCATTCAGTTTGGATGGGGTTGAATCTTGAGAAGCCTAGCCTCACTTTTCTCACAATTTGTAGACTATTTAAAAACCCCACTTCAGTGCTGTTGGGATAGCCTTATTTATATCTTGTGTTAAGCTTACATACTTTCTAAACATGCTTCCCACATCTTGTACTTATTAAATCAATTTCTTGAACCCAAGCATAGGTCGAATTCAAGGAGTCACCATATATTCAGATCACTGAGTTGTCAAACAATATGACCAAATAGCTATAATCTGTGTCTCCTTTATCACATCCCTTAGAAACAATTAGTGAATTTGAATTTTTAAAACATTTTCAAATGTTAATGCCAACGCATTAACTTCAAACTTCACCTGATTTTCCCATCAACACTTAGGGGAATAAGAAAAAGAAGGAAATTCAAATGACTTCTGATAACCCAGATGAACACAAACCATTTATCTTCATCTTGCAATGCTGGTCATATGGTAGCTAACTGAAAACAGAATGGGAAATTTAAAATGGAAACCTGAAGAGCCATTAAATTTTATTTAAATAAATCCTTTGTGAAGAGATTTTTTAAAAAATTGTAAATCCACAACAATCCCTAAATTGCTTTCTGAAAATAACGTATACCTCAGACATTCCAAATATTAGCATAGAGAAACAGTCTAACACAATATACTGGTTTTCAAGTTTGCCTCTATGTTTTCTGCAGATGGAGGAGAAAATATCTCTATTGACTAAAGTTATATCTGACCCATGCAGATAACCCTAATAATGAAATAAATCAAGAACTTTCATCTGACTATCTCAGTGGTGTCATCTAAGTTTTAACTGGCTTTAATAAAGTTCATTTATATTGGTAGGTGGACAATTGGGTGGCCCGTGCTTGGAAAATTACCTGTAGAAGGGAAACTTGACCTAACCTCATTTCCCACCACGTGGGTACCAGTTTCCACAGAATAGAGGATAGTGTGAGCTAGTCTCCCATGAGCAATCTTACTATTCACCAGATTCCCTTACAAATCTCTTTACTCCCAAAGGGAGTGTTTCCACTCGTAGGAGCAGACCCTGAAACACTGGAAAGCTGGAAGGAGAGGAGAATCTTAGGTCAGAGTCCCAAAAGCAGGTGGTTAAATTATTCACTACTACATAGATTCCATAGTTGCTATATAATTTAAAGAATCTAGCTGAAAGGAATCTGGAGAGTAGGGGAATTGTTTTATGCCTTGAGACTTAAAAAACTTGGATGTGCCTATAGGTCATTGAGTATGAAAAATTGAAATTCTCTTTGCCTAATTTGACATTATTTTGCTTACTCAAAGTCAATACCCTGATTCCTGATTCATAGATCCAGCCTCCCCATAGCTGTTTGAACATCAAACAGACTCCTTGTTTTGATGAAGTCTCTTATTCAAACATTGCTACACCTTGAGCCCAATTCATCTCTGAGATTGGCCATCCCAACTAGTCAAATTTTCCCTTTCAGTTTTAAACTGAAAATCTTCAGCCATCATTGGTGCATATTACAATTCCTCCATATTCTCAACTGAATCCCTGTACAGGAGTAACTGAGACATGTCCTTGGTTCTTTAACTCCAAATGTTGCGCTGTTTCTTCTTCATCACGGTTTTTCTTGTAGGCTAGGTAGGTCCTCATTATCCTCTTTTAGGACTGTAAGCAGCCCTATTCTCGTGGGTAACTAAGATGAACCCCTGTTCTTGGGGCCTAGGATCCCACTTACAACTTCCTCTCAAATTACTTATAACAAGTCTCAGTTAGCTAGAATGTTCAATTAACCAGAACAATGGATCCTGGGTGTGTTTGTGTTTATTGTACTTGCCTGGCAATCTACATGCTTTGAATGAGCCAAGAGGTTGACACCTTTTAAGTCAACTAGCCAGTCAGCAACACCAGTGAAGGCTTTCCCAGCCTCTATATCCTTGTTTTGAGTTACAAGCGACTAACTGTTACAGACAAGATGAAAGAGAAAATACCTGTTTAATAACATAATAGTGTGGTTATACACGCTGAGCAATTACCAAAAAACGAAACAAAACAAAACAAACAAAAAAAGAACAAAGCATCAGGGCAACGTTGAAGAGATTAAGTCTTCACAGATAAATTATTTAAAAGAATAAAATGCTAAAACTTTGGCCTACAACTTTAGAAAAATACCTAATTTCTAAAACCATTCTACTTTTGTAAAGTTCAAATAGAAATAAGACATTAGGAATTACTATATAATATTCGTAGGTAATTATTTTATTTAAATGCAAATAATTGCAAAGTATATTTAATTGGTTGTATTAATATATAACATCATTTACTATAAGTAATTTAAAATGTAAAAAGGAGAGAGAGAGATGAAGGCTTTAGTACAATTCTCTAAGTCAGAATTTGAGAAATTTTTAGAATAGCACCAAGGACTGGGGAGTAAAGGAGTAAGGCCAGAAATTTCTTTAGAGTCTTTTGGTTATAGGAGTCAGCAGGGGCCCTATGGCAACATTGATTCATATTAAGGCCAATGGGCCTTTGATTTCTTTTGATCTAGAGTAGATCAGGCCTATGAGCTAGGCTTCAGTGATATATATGTGAATGGAGAAATACCAGAAGAGGGGGCAGTTTTTCAAAGAGGCAGAGGAACTAAAGACCAAACTGCCAACATTCACTGGATTATGGAGAAAGCAAGAGAGTCACACAAAATAACTACTTCTGCTTCATTAACTATACTACCTTTGACTGTGGATCACATGAAAATGTGGCAAGTCCTCAAAGACATGGGAGTACCAGATCATCTTACCTGTCTCCTCAGGAGCCTGTGTGTGGGTCAATAAGCAATAATGAGAACCAAACATGGAACAACAGATTGGTTTAAGATTAGAAAAGGAGTATCACAAGACTGTATGTTGTAAATCATGCAAAATGTCAGTCTGGATGAATCAAAAATATCTATAGAATAGAAATAGAAATATCTATAATTTTAGATGTTTAGCTGATACCACTCTGATGGCAGAAAGTGAAGATGAATTAAGAAGCCTCTTGATGAGGGTAAAGATAAGAGTGTAAAACCTGGCTTAAAACTTACCATCAAAAAACTAAGATTTTGGCAACAGGTCCTGTCATTTCCTGGCAAATAAAGGGAGAAGAAATGGGAGCAGTATCAGATTTTATATTTTTGGGCTCAAAGATCACTGTAAATGGTGACTACAGCCATGAAATTAAAAGACACTTGCTCCTTGGAAGAAAAGCAATGGAAGATCTGGAGAGCATACTAAAAAGTAGAGGTACCACCTTGCCAACAAAGGTCCATATATCCAAAGCTAGAGTTTTTCCAGTAGCAATGTATGACTGTAAGAGTTGGACTATGAGTAAAGTTGAGCACTGCAGAGTTGATGCTTTTTAATTGTAGTGCTGGAGTGAACTTTTGAGAGTCCCTTGGGTAACAGGAAGACCAAATCAGTTAAGACTTAAATAAATTGATTCAGATTATTCACTGGAAGGTCAAATACTGAAGCTGAAGCTTTAATGCTTTGGTCACATAAAGAGAAGATGGGACTCGTTGGAAAAAACCCTGATGTTAGGAAAGAGTGAAGGGCAAAGGAAAAGAGGATGGCAGAGGATGAGATGGAGAAATAGTATCATGGAAACATGAATATGAACCTGGACAAATTTCAAGAGATAGTGGAGGAAAGGCTTGGCACACTATGGTCTATGGGGCCACAAAAGGTTGGACAGCACCGAAGGGTGGAAAATCAAGTTCAGGCCTGCCTGCCCAGACATTCTCTGCCTGACAAGCTCTAAACATTTCAATGGCCTGTGGCCAATAGATAAATACAATTTTTAAACAAGAATTTTATAACTGTATGCAATACCAAGAGATACCTTATCCCCTCATTCCTTAACCCCTCATTCAACTGTTGACTAATAAAATTCTGAATAGCTTTAAGTGACCCAGTGGTGAAATTGCAAAGGAATAACATTGGTGCTTTAACTAATTTGAGTATATGAAGACAAAATTTAGAAATTAAATTCAGATTTCTTATAATGAAAGAATAAAGACAGATAAAAAGGGAACAAATTTAGGAAAGAAGAGGGGGATAAATCAGAAAATTCTTGTAATTCTGGGTCTACTGGGATAAAACAAAACAAAACAACCCTAAACTCAGCAACTTTTCACTGCCAAAAGCTGAACTGATTGAGTTTTTTTAAGGTGGGGGGAGGGGGAAGAGGGAAAACAAATGTAGGACCAGTATGCTTCTTTAATAAAAGCCAGTGGCATCACTATGGAAAATTATGATTCTTCCAACTCAGCAGCGAGTTAACCAATCTTGGTAGAATTCTAATTAATCAAAAAGTGATATATGGAAAATGAATGGAATAATGAAAAATTCAGATTTTCATCTTCAAAACAATCAGGTTTTCTTTGGTAGGGATTACGTCACAAGAACAATAAAAGACAGCAGGCTTAAGGAAGTTCTGGAAGGTCATCCTCATGAAGCCACTAAAGCCTTAAATACTAAGCTTCCCGTAAATAGTTAACACCTAAACTTCTTCTAAAACAAGAAACACCATTATAAAGGCCAAATTTTCATCAATATTAGGTTAGGATGGTCTTTAAAAACATGAAGTGGAATCCATATTAATCCTGATGTTAAAAAGATTCTTAATGTGTTATCATGGGATTTTATACTTTGACAGATTTGGTTTATAATAGTCAAATCCCTATTATAATGAATTGCTGTGGGGTTCTACTGTAAAATATTTAATAAATCTAAAATATGTAACACTATATTTATTTATCCCTTCAATTTTATTTCCTTTATGAAATATTATTGATGCCTTTTGTTTTTACATCTTTAGCCACCAGGTGGTACTGCCAGTTACCACCCTAATCCTACTTATCAGTACCTTTCAGAAATTGGGCACGTCCCACATTTATCTTTGTGGTTATGGCACTTCAATCCCCTGAATGAAAGTTTTGGAGAAGTGCCAAAACTTTTCAGAGACTGGACAACCCTTTATCTCCTAGGTCCAACTATCTCTGGGAAGTTATACCAATTTGTTAGTCTAGGGGGTTAGTGTAGCTATACATAATCTAAATTAGCTCTGAGCTCCCACCTCTAACAAAGCTCCACCACAATCCAGCATTTACTATATTTCAATGAGTCCTGGTCATAGGACCTTGTTATAACCCACCTGCTCCTCACAGGAATAGGTAAAACATGCTATTACTTTTGGCATAGGAACAATTTAAGCAATGAACAATGCATACTAAATTATATACTGTAAGTTTGTGGTTGGTCAGTTGTTTCAGGCATGTTTGACTCTGTGACCCCATTTGGGGTTTTCTTGGCAAAGATACTGTAGTAATTTGTCATTTCCTTTTCCAGCTCATTTTACAGATGAGGAAAGTGAGGCAAACATGGTTCAGTGACTTCCCCAGGATCACACAGCTAGTGTCTGAGGCCAGATTTGAATTTAGGTCTTCCTGACTTCAGACCTGGCATGGTATCCACTGTACCACCTAGCTGTGCACATATACACAAATAAATTCCCTATGCCAGGCACTGTTAAGTATTTTACATATATTTCCTCATGTGATTATCATGTCACATCACATTATGTCATATTATATTATATTGTATTGTATCATATATTATCTCATGTAACTCATAGTCTTTCCTTCTTCAAGTAGGCAAAGGTTTATAGACAATACAACTCAATTCCAAGCTGAATTTTGATTCTGTCATCAAGTATAGCTAGTCTATAGGAATAGATTCTTTTTTTTTAAACAAATGCTTTATAAACTTCTGTTTTACATCATTCATTTCTGCCAGATTTTGAGTTACAATCATTTCCCCCCCCCATTATTCCCCTACCCAACCTCCCAGAATAGCAGTCCCACAAGATATCGCTTCCTCCAATCTGCTCTCTTCCATACCTTCTCCCATACCCCCATCGACTTTTCCATTAGAGGAAGGTGAGTCTCCTAACTCATGAACAAATTGGATGTTCCAGTGTACATATTCTAGGTTTAAGGCACTCTATGTGTCCAACTTCTAAATTTATAGCTCTTGAGCTTTCAGCAATATATTTACCTTTTATGGTCAACCAACAGACACAGTTATCTTAAGGCAAAGGCATTTTGCCTCATTACTGAGATGGCATCATAAGGATAATAGCTAAGGAACATCCCTCCCCCCAAAAAAACCTACCCAAACAAATGAGGAAAATTCTCTTACATACAGTGTCAGTGGAAGGAACAGGTACATGGTAAAAAAAAAGCACAAATGTGGCCAAGGTAACATAACTCCAAATGCACTAAAATATTTCTCTCTTTGTGACTCTTCCCTTTGCCCCCAACCTCTCTATTGGGCGGATCACTCAGCTAGACTCTCTAGGCTTGCTCCCTACTGAGTAGAATGTCTCCTACTAGGCAAGTAACCGCTCTGTAAGATGCCATGGTTAAGTGTGTGTGTGTGTGTGTGTGTGCGTGCAAGTGTATGTGTGTGCATAAGTGTGCATTCACGCGCTCGCCCGCATGCTCATGCACACACACACACACAAACACACACACCAGTGAGGAGCTATTACTTCTCAAGAGTTGGCTTCTTTCATAGCTGGTTCTCTTATTGATTCTCATGTCCTTCAGAATTGTCTCCTGCTACTCCTAACTCCCTAGATGAGACCTGCACAAGCCTGCACAACTTGGGAGCAGGTAGGAGCCAAAATTAAAAGAGGCTAAACTTCTTTGGACCCCAGAAAGGCTTTTAGTGGCTCACTTTCAAGTAAAGGTATAATTAATGGTTAAACTATTTTGAAAATAAACCAATTTAGAAAATGGAAATTTCAGTTAATGTCAATTAATTACACTTATTGTTTAAGATTTTTATTTATCAGGAAATCACATTAATGTTTAAAAAACTACTTTCCTTAGTGGTACAAGTTTTAATACATTTTCAAGTTTTCTTACTGTTTACATTTATTAATGACTGAAAACACAATGGAAAAGATATGACTAGCTCTTCTCAGACCAGAGATAGACTGATGATAATTGGTTGCTGCAGGTCACGTGATGAGCAGGAGAGAGTGCCCAGTGGCCCAACCACCAAGTTACATGACAGGCACAATAGTGACTAGTGGAAGACAGATTAAGTAGGGCATAGACAAAGCATTCATCTTTACTTTCTTTTACATTCTCTACATTTTTTGCAGGCTGCCTGAAATCCTTTGACAGGCTGCAAGTGGGCCACTGACTGTATGTTGTGCAGGCCTGCCCAGATATTATGTCTTACCTCCAAATGGGCCACTGGGAGTCTAGTGTATATTTTGGCCATTCAGTGGCAAGTTCTTCACACATTATTTTGACGTATGTAGCACACAGCATTGACTGCGACTGTAAATATGCCAGCATAGTTCTTAATTGAAAAATATAACAGACATTCCATACAGAAGACAGAAGCAAAACATTTATTTAGACACCAGAAAGTCAAATTCGTCATAGTAGCAAAGAAGTTAATACAACAGAACACAGCATGAAGCCACATCATCCTTTAGGCTTCCCACAAACAAACACTCACAAACCTAGCTGTCTCCCTGAGTGCTGTTCTCTCCTCCCTCCAGCTCTAAGTGCTCTGACTCCCAGTTTTCCATGGGCTCTGCTCTACCTTTCAGCAAACTCCTCTCACCACAGGCTCCGTGTGATTACATTCAGCCTATTAGGGGGCAGGGAAGATCTTCAAATTCCCATTACCATTAATAATGTATAAAAAGTTTGAAAGACATAGTTTCTGGGTAATTAATTATTTTATTAGTCATGTTAGCATATAATTACTAAAAAGCATCAGTGGCATTCTTAAATGCCAAAGACCCCTCATGGAACCCACTCAATGGTTTTATGCTTTTGCAAAAGTGGGTGTTCCTGAGGATGACAATTAACTCTGATTGGTTATCAGTTAATGAGAAGAATGAATCTTATTTTTTTTTCTTTTTTTGCCTTTTGGAGGGCAATTGGGGTTAAGCAACTTGCCCAAGGTCACACAGCTCGGTTTTTATTTGTGTGTGCGTTAAGTGTCTGAGACCGGATCTGAACTCAGGTCCTTCTGACTCCAGGGTCAGCACTCTACTCACTGCGCCACCTAGCCGCCCCGAAGGAATGAATCTTATAATGAAAGGTAGACCTATTCCAGTGAGGGGCTAGGGGACAGGACTCTAATCACTCTCACTCCCAGATCACCTTCAGCCCCAGGAAATTTACGCAAAGGATCCATCCCCTTTCCCCTTTGCCCAAGCCTGGCTGAGTGTAACACAATGGACTGGAATTCACCTTAGATTAAATTCTTTATAAGGTTTTCTAGTAGGAGGGGGTCTCCCACCCAAGGTCTAAGAGCATGTATCCCAGGGATTTGGGCAATCTTATTCATCAACAATGATATTCAGAGACTGAACTACCTATGGGTTTCTGAAAAAACAACAATAACAACAACAACAACAAAACAACCTGGTCCTAATAAAATAATTGATTATTAAAATAAGAGAGAAACAATCATTTCTCTCACTATAAAGGTCTAACAAAGGGTGAACACATCTTTGCACTTTAAGACCATAACATTGTGTCTTTCATCAATCTGATTCTTACATTCCACGATTTCATCATTTGGACTGGGAAGAGATCAACTTATCAGAGGTCTTCTGATCAACACTTTCCCAAGTACACAAAATCTGTGGAAAATATATAAATAAATATTTGGAGGAGAACAATGACAATGGGGGACTAGCAAGGTGTTCTGGTACAAGAGAGTCTTGGCTTGAGTTTTGAAGAAAATGAATGATTTTTTAAAATAGAGAAAAGTAAGGAGAGCATTCCAGAAATGAAGGATCATTATTATAAAGGCATGGAGATGAGAAATGGCATGTTGTCTACCAAGAACAGCAAGGAGACAATCGATTGTAAAGTTGAGAAGGATTAATGTACAATGCTAGAAAAATAGGTTAGGGCCAGGTTGTAAAGGATTATAAATGTTGAGATAGAGAAGTTTATATTTTATTATTATTATTATTATTATGGAGCCACTGAAGTTATTGGTAAGGGAATAATATGGTCAGATCTGTATTTAAGGAAATCAGTTTGACAACTGTGTGGATGGAGTAATGAGGGGAGAGATTTGAGGCAGAAAATCAATTAGGAGCCTATTGTAATAGCCCAGGTAAGAAGACACAAAAATGTCTCTGGGTGATAGTGCCTGAATACTAAAAGCATTACTAGCACATACACAGGAATAAAATAATTCTTCCTTTTATACTCTGTCTTCTCTATAAAGCTATCAGATTTCTGCGTAAAAGTTGGGTTTTATGATCATTAGCAACATTTTAATAAATGAACTATTCCCCTCAGTTATCCATACTTCCATTTCCCCTATTCCCAATCACATTAATAGGACCCTTGTTTCTTTAAAAGTAGGAGAGTGGGAGTGGCCACTGTATGAATATTTGCTTTTAACCTTTTTTTTTCCTTCTCTACTCTTCTTAGTTTCTTTAGCAGACAATGAAATGAAGCCAAATTTCATCCAGTCCTCAAAATGTCTTGAGATGTTTAAAGTCCCCCTTTCAAAGTGTTGGAAACATCACCATCAGCGTCCTCTGAGGGATTAGGTGATGACGGGGCTTCACATATGGTAAGACTATTAAAAGGCCCTCCGAGAGGTATAGATTGGTTTACTCTTTAAACTCAGCTTTCATTTGTATAAAATATGCCCTGATTGAGAAAACATGTGCAAAGATGGCCTCCAGAGACAAGAAGAATCAGTGTTTGTGTAGGAGAGAAGGCTAATAGTGACACAACAGTGATGCCAAGATTAATTAATGCATGTCAGGGTTTGATATAACTGTTCTGTCTGGTTCCGTTTCATTCTGTTCAGCTAGCTTATCTTTCTCCCTCCATGGTTATGGGAATTTGCCATCATGAAGAGCCCTGGCTATACTCAGTGATGAAGAAAAGAGATCTACCATTTTTCTAAAGACTTGGGTGATGCATGAAGATAATTGAGTGTAATTGGCTTTGCAGACATTTTAAGTAGCATGCCTCCTCTGAGTATGGACTCAGTGACTTTTCAGCTTTCCAGGCAAGTGTGCCAGAGGGTCACCAACCCATCTCCCAGACAGGTATGTCTAGGTACCCCCCTGATGTGAATGTGCAGACCAGAAGCTAGAACTCACCAGTTACTATTGCTTCATGATTGCAAGATCCTACTCTGGAAATAAGCCTGCCCTTCAGTCTATCCGATAATTTGATATTCCAAAGTATTCCCTCCTCACAGAGCCAAGGAATATATCTTCCTGTCAGTTCCTCCATTACTCACCTAAAAAGATGATCTCAGAATATATTCTCTGAGGGAAAGATCTGCTCAGACAAATCTACCCCTCGTGTTGTTTTATCGTTACTTAGATCCTTCACTGAAGAAATGGCAGGTGAATTTACATTATTTTCAGATGGTATCATCATCATAGTGTTTACTATGTGCCAAGTACTGTACTGAGTCCTGGGGATGCAAATACAAGAAAACACCAAGACAGGTTCTGCCCTCAAGTAACTTACACTCTAAGGAGGAGAGACAAAATATAAAAGGGAGCTGAAGAATGGAGAAGGGGGCAAGGTGGGGGAGGTGACCACAGGAATAAAGGGCTGTTCTAGGATGAGAAAGACACAGAGCAGCTGAGGCAGAGGGCAAAATCCTGAGAGTCAGAAGCAAAGCCAGTAGAGAAATGATCAATGAGTCCTGCCTCTGCCATAAATTGTTTGTTTTAACTCTATATATTTGTGTATATACTTATCTATGTTTACATTGTTCCCCCTAGTAGAATAAGAGCTCATGGAGGGTAGGAAGGGCTTAATTTTTGTCTTTTGTCCATTTATATTAAGCATGGTGCTTGATAACTGTTTATTGTATTGTACTGAATGAGAAAGTTAGGTCCTGAATAGATTATGAGCTCAAAACACCATGCTACCTCTGGTTAATTTAAATCATGGCAGATGAAGACAGTGTGGTGGCACAGTGGATAGAGTGCCAGGCCTAGAATCAGGAAGACTCATCTTCTTGAGTTCAAATCTGGTCTCAGACATGTAAAAGCTGTGTGACCCTAGGTAAGTCACTTAACTTTTATTTACCTTAGTATCCTCATCTGTAAAATGAGCTGGAGAATGAAATGGCAAACCACTCCAGTATCTTTGCCAAGAAAACTCCAAATGGGGTCATAAAAAATTGGACACAAGTGAAAAATGACTAAAGAAAAACAGAATGTTGGATTTAGAACAAGAAAACAAGAACATTGGATTTAGAGTCATTCTGGATTCAAGTTTTGGCTCTTTTGTTTATTATGTGTGAGACCTTAGACAAATCACTTAATCTTTCTGTGTCTCAGTATCTTCTTCTGGGTTGTCTGCTAGACTTTTGACCCCTATATGCAAAAGGATCGGGGACTAGAAGGTGGGATCCTTAGCTGAGTCCATGAGCTACTATATTTAGCTAAAGATACCCACTCCAAGCTAGCCAGAGTTCCCCCAGGCTAAGATTATATTTGTTTATTTTTCACTTACCTAAAGTCCCTGTTCCAAAGCAACTATTTGATTTAGGGTTAGACAAATCTTTGTAACTGCTATTTAGCCCCTGATGGGAATCATGTGCCCCCAAAACCCATTTTGAGGACTCTGTTAGAAAACTCCATGGGAGAGATTCTCACCTTGCTCCCCAAATCCCAGGATTCCAGACTGGCATGAAAATGAAAAGCTAAACAAAGAGAGAAAAACCTTCTTTTCATCCTGTATTCATTCTACATTTTTACTTTTGTGCACACAGACAGAGACACACAGAATATACCAGCAAGAGTAACAAAAACCATTAGCTTACATTCTGGCCAACACAAGACTTCCTTTTTACTGTTTCCCTTTGGATTATTTAGGAATTTTGGTTCTTTGAGGATTTTCAAGTTCTATATTAGCTGCCCAAACTCACAGCTGCATTGCCTTCAGCCAAATAGGAGTGGTATGGTCATGACTTGGCTCAACATAATAAAGCCCTCCCTAAAATGAAAGTTCTTCTTACTGATATCCTTCACTGACTGTCATCCCAGCCTCAGGGCACTCTCCTTTGGGAACTTTTGTTATAAGGAACTACAGTGAAACTCATTTACTCATTCAATGAATATTTATTAAATACCTATACATTCAGAACCATGTACTATGTTAGCCTCTGGATAAGAGACCCATAAAAACAGACAAAAATGAATATAAATGAAATCCCTAGTGTCTCTTATTACCAAGTGAATTTTGCACCTCTTTACTAGGCACTCATGATCACAGATATTGATAGGAAATCTCTTCATTTCTCTGGGTCCACTTCTTTTATGCAGGTGTTGAATTATATTGTCTTCAAAGACCTTCCCAACTCTAAAATGGTATGACTGTATTGTCCTTTCAAACATTCCTAAAAGTAGTTATGTAGTTATTTCTAGGCAGATGACTTCTAAATCTATCTTTCCAGCCTACCTTTCTCTCCTTAGATCCAGTTCCGTATCACCAACTGTCTGCTGGACGTCTTTACCTGAATGTCCCATAGATAGCTCAAACTCAATATGTTCAAAACAGAATCCATTATCTAACTCTAAATCTACCCATCTTTCAGACTTTCTTACCTCTATTGACTGTACCACTATCTTTCCAGGCCTGGAGATTCTCAACCTCTGAAAACTCTTCCTTTTCTCTCACTCCTCTGCCCTCATCATACTAAATTTGTAATATGACTTTTTGATCCTCCCTTCCTTTACAACATTTCTCATAGATGACCCTATCACAATTACACTCTCATGTCCACCATTCTAATACAAGCCCTCATCACTCTTATCTGGGTTATTGTTAATAGTCTCCTAGTTACAATAAGAACTTCCCTGCTTCTAGTCTCTTTGTCTCTGTCTCTCTCTCCAGTCCATTTTCCACACAGTCATCAAAGTAACCTTCCTAAAGTACAAGTTTGACTGTGTCACTCTTCTGATCAAGAATATTCATTGGCTCCCTATTACTTTGGGATTAAATACAAACTCCTTTGCTTAGCTATTAAAGCCTTCAGTAATTAGATGACAGCCTACCTTTTCAGACATTTCAAGTGATTTCACCTCATGCACTCTATATTCTATTCAAACTGAGCTAGTTGCCATTCTTCATCAGTAACATTCCATCTCCTGTGTGCCTTTGTAGAAGCTATCACCCTTCTTTATGTCTACCTCTTGAAATTCTTAACTTTCTTCAAGGGCACCTGGGTGACACGGTAGATAGAGTTCTGGACCTGGAATCAGGAGCTTGTTATTATTCAATAGTTTCAATTGTGCCAGACTCTTTGTGATCCCATTTGGGGCTTTCTTGGCAAAAACTCTGGAGTGCTTTGTTATTTCCTTCTCTAGCTCATTTTACAGATGAGGAAACTGAGACAATCAGTGTTAAGTGACTTGACCAAGGTCACACAGCTGATCAGTATCTGAAGATACATTTGAACTCTGGAAGATTAAAATTGAGTCTCAGACATTTACCAGCTGTGTGACCTTGGGCAAGTCATGCAACCTGTTTGCTTCAGTTTCCTCATGGGAATGACAATAGCACCAACCTTCCAAGGTCATTGTGAGGGTCAAATGAGATAATTATTGTAAAGTGCCTGGCACACAGTAAGTACCACATCATGTTAACTATGATTGTTATTAACCACTTCCCACGGGAAATCTTACTTTTCCCCTCTAGTAGTTAGCCAGTGCTTTCTCCCTCCTCAAATCAATTTATCAAGGTCTGTGCATCTGTTATATCCTCTTGCCCTATCATGTAAGCTTTTCCAGGGCAAGGAGTATTTGCCATTTTTGTCTCAGTAACGCAGATACCTAGCACAGAGAGTAAAGTATATGACTAAAGGGAAAATTTCCATTTCATTTAGCTTGTAATCACTCGTGTCTCTCTCTGCCTTCCAATATGAGAAAGTAAGTAGTGACAGGCGAGGCTATGAATTTGGATTATTTTTGTTGAGTAATTTCAGCCACGTTCAGGTTTTAATACCAACATCATGTCCCCTCTTAGTGACTTTCCAATCTCAGTGCTTTGTGCAGACTCTTCCCTTACTTAAGGATCTCTTAATCGCCAATCCAAGGGCCCTGTCTTGGCCCTCATTTTTCTTGACGTCTTTGCAGCAGGTAACGCTTTTGAGTATCCCTTTCTCTTAGATATGCCCTCCTCTTTGAGTTCTCTCAGCTAGTTGGCATTTATATAATGTGTTAAGGTTCAGAAAGCACTGTACAAATATTGTACAATAATACAAATGTATTCTATCCTTACAATAATGTTGGGGGGGTAGGTGCTATTGTTATCCCCATTTTACTGAAGCACACAGAAGTTAAGTGAATTGTCCAGGTAGTACTACACACGGCTGTTACATAGCTAGTACATGTTTTTGTTTTTGTTTTTTTGTCTTTTTAGAAAGGGGAAGGCAGGGCAATTGGGATTAAGTGACTTGCCCAAGGTCACAGGCTAGTTTTTGTGTTAAGTGTCTGAGGCAAGATTTGAACTCAGGCCCTCCTGACTCCAGGGCTGGTGCTCTTTTCACTGTGCCACCTAGCCACCCCAAGTCAGATATTCCTGACTCCAGGTCCAACACTCTATCTACTGCACCACTTAGCAGTCCTGTCTCCTTTGTTAGAATCATCATTCATGTCATACCCCCTATGGACACATGTCAAGACTGAGTCTTGGAACTCCATTCCTCCCTCCAGGTATATTTATAATTTCTATTCAAATGACTCCAGACCTATATAACTAATTTCCCTCCTGAGCTCTAGTCCCACTTCATAAATACCTATTAAACATCTCCACTTGCACATCCCATAGGAATATCAAACCCATTAAGTCTAAAACTGAACTTATTACTCGCCCTGCCCCCAAACCGCCCCTCTTCATCAAGTAGGTGTAGAAAGCACCAGTATCCTCTAAGTCATTCATGTTTACCATCTTGGAACAATCTTTGACTCTTCATTCTCTTTCATACCCTGTACCCAATCAATTACCAAATCTTGCTATTTCTGCTTCCAAAAACCTCCCAGATTTGTCCCCTTCCATTCACACAACCACCATCCTAGTTCAAGCACCCATTGTCCTTCACCTGGGTTATTGAAATAACCTCCTTGCCTTCTCCAATCCATCTTTCACACAATTGCCAGATAGAAAGGTCTAGCTATGTACCTTCCCTACTCAAAAGAGCTCCAGTAGCTACCTATTGCCTATAGAATCAAACACAAATTCCTCTGGCATTTAAAACTCTCCACAATCTGGGTCTGCCTTACCTTTGCCATGAAGGCAGCTTGAAAACCATGCTATAGAGCACTTAGAGCTTGGTTAGATGAAGGTGCCAAGGTTGCATCCTACACCACTGATGGTCATCTTGACTTTTGCTCTGACACTGGACTATGAAGAGAGAGTGAGGCCGATGACTTTGTGCAACTCTGTCTCACTGAAATACAATTCATACGCAAGTGAAGCCATCATCCTGTGATGTCATTGATCCTCTCTGAAAATGTGAAGGATGAACAACATGACGAGACCATCAACCTTCCCTAGCTTATTAGGATTAACAGATAATAGATTTTTAGTTAGAAGGAACTTCAGAAGTCAGATGGTCCAACCATCCTACTCATTTTACAGATGAGAAAGCTAAGGCCCAAAGATTTGCCTGAGGTCACCCTAGTAGGATGAGATTGGAACCCCAGTCATCATGTACTCTGGACTCCAGTCAGCTTGGCCTTCTTGTTTTTCACATAGAACATTCCGTCTCCTAATTCCCCACACCTTTTGTAGAGGATGTCCCCCATGCCTCCCTGCTCTTCACCTTCACAATTCTTAGCTCCCTTCAAAGCTTAGCTCAGGTTTCACTTGCTAGAGAGACTTTCCTGACTACCTCAGCTATTAGAGGTCATTTATTTTATATTTACCTTCTATATAATTTTTATTTACCTAGATGTGTACTTGTTTTCCTCCTAGATGTTATGTAACTTCCTTTATTAAGGGCACTTTCTGGGGACTTACTATTTACCTTGGATGTAGATTTATTCTCCCAACACACACAGTCCCCAGTCAGGTCCCCAAAGGGTGGATGACTATATACATCTTTCCCTCAGGGTTCTAGGGCCACCCAGTCCAATCCAACTCAATCCAAACTAATCCAGCGCAATTCAATGAACATTTTAAACATGTACTCTGTGCCAGGTGTTGTGCCAAGTGCTGGGATTATGCCTTAAAGAAAAAAGATAGTTCCTGCCCTCAAGGAGCTTAAAATCTAATGGGGGGGAGAGACAATACACAAAAGGAAATTGAAAAGTGTGTGTGTGTGTGTGTGTGTGTGTGTGTGTGTGTGTGTGTGTGACTGGAGAGGATGGACTTTCTGTGGAGTCCAAACCAAGCCAAGCTGCTGATGGAAAGCAGAGAGTGAGCTGACTCCCAAGGAATTGGGGGATATCTTTCCAATGCCATCCCCTCAAGTCCCCATTCCAATATCCCCAGTATTATCGGCAGTGATTAACATCCTAACATCAGCTAATAAATTCACCAAAATCAGCCTTTACAAAGAGATATTTACTGAAAAGATATAGCAAAATTATTAATAATTCCCCATCTCCAAGTGGGGTACAGTCTTCCCTCTACCACTTCAGTCCCAGAGGTTGCTACAAACATTTCCATGGGGGGCAGCTAGGTGACACAGTGAATAGAGCACTGGCCCTGGAGTCAGGAGGACCTGAGTTCAAATCTGGCCTCAGACACCTGATACACTTATTAGCTGTGTGACCTTGGGCAAGTCACTTAACACCAATTGCCTTGACTTCCCCCCTCCAAAAAGGAAAAAAAAAACATTTTGACTTTGGAGTTTACTTCTAGTTGCAGTTAAGCCAGCTCATCAGCCATTCCCTTGCAGGACACAACTTCTTGGCTACCAGGGTGATCCATGACTGGGCCAGGCTAAGTAGGATGCTCCTCATGGAGCTCCCCAAACACAGCACCAAATTCCTTCCAAAGCTTTCCTTTGTAGAGCACTCGATCTGGCCTCTCCAGATAACTCTCCACTTTCTATCAGCAACTTTGTTTGGTTTGGACTCCACAGAAAATCCATCCGGAGTCCTTCCTGGACTCTGCCACAAATAGGAAATAGTCTCATGTCAGACACAGGCTTGCCTAGGAAGCCATCTGTTCATGGGTGACCCAGTGTGGAAAAAGGTGCCTCTCCCTCTCCCTCTAGAATTCATAGACTTATCCTTATTCCCCTTAGTAGGAAGAAAAAATAGAATATTGGACCTGTCAGTTCCAGTTCATCAGCCAATTAGACTTTCTGTCATTATGCAGTGAGCAGATACAAAACGGTCACAGAAAACTGGAAAATGCTTTGAAGTAAAGGGCATGGACCTCTATTCCATTTTTCAAGAAATAAATTCCTTAAATGTCTGTCCACATGACTGTCCACCAGTCAGAGCAGCAGACCACTCATGTTTAAAGGACTAGTCTTCTATTGACTGGTCTTCATTTGTACTTTCACAAAGGTCACAGTACTCTGTGATAGAAAATGAAATTTTGTATTATTTAAAAACAACAATAACAAAAACATTTGTAATTGAATGATTACAATGAGATTAGGAGCTAGGTATACTTATTTTGTAGCCTATAGTGCTTAGGACAATGCTGTAAGTCACCAGTTAATATTTTTCCATTGATGAGATTGAATGAAAAGGAAATATATATTAGGTGATGACAAGGGAATGGCATTACTATACATCACTACCCAAGGCCTTATGTAAACAACTGAAATCTGCTCTTGTATTTGAATGCCCCTGTAATTTGGTTGTAAGAAGCCTGGAGCCCCATTCTGTGGAGAGAGTCCCCCCTCTAAACCTGTACCTCAGAACTATTATTATACAAATTGCCTGAGGGCAAGATGCAGGAACTCAGGGTTATGGCCCTGGACCTAGAGATAGTTGCATTTTTTATACTTGTCTAACATAGTTCCTGGAACAAAGTAGACATTTAATAAATGCTTATTGACTGATTCATTGATTAATCAGAGGTTTCCATATGGTTTGGGGAGAGAAGCAAGGACTCCTACTTTAGAGATAATATGAATGTCCCAAGTAGTGTCCCAAGTCACCAGGAACTCCCAGTGTAAAACAAAAAAAGCTTTCCCACAGAGATTCTTAACCAGGTTCCATGATTTAAAAAAAAAATTAACTATATTTTACTATAATTGGCTTCCTTTGTAATCCTATACATTTCATTTTATGTATTTAAAAACATTGTTCTGAGAAGGGGTCAACCAAGTGTTGACCAGTGTTCCAAAGGGAACTATCACACACACACACACACACACACACACACACACACACACGCATGCACAAATTGTCAAGAACTACATGCCTCTCCTGGAGGGCGGAGCCAAGATGGTGGAGTAGAAACAGCTCATCCAAGCCACTCTGCCCCCAGATTCACCCCAAACTATGTAAAAGGTGACTCTGAACAACTTCTAGAGCCCCAGCACCCACAGAATGACACAGAGAAGCTAACCTCCTGCTGAGGACAGCCCAGCAGCCCTGCAGGAAGGACCAGCACAGCGCTCTGGGAGCCGGCAGTGCACAGAGTGTGCTGAGCCGAGCTGAGCAGAGCCCAGGTCCCCGTGAGCCAAGGTTTTAGCCCCAGGGCAGCAGGGCCAGAAGCCGGCTGGAGAGACCCCAGAACACCAGCAACTGTGGCAACTCCAGAATTATCAACAAAGACATGCCTAGGACAAAGTAAGAGGTTAGTGTCCTATGGACTTTGGGACCAGTATTTGGGGAATGCGTCGGCTTCCTCCCCTGGGGGCTAGAAGCTGCTAAGGAGACACGCCATTCTGTAGTTTTCAGAGGCAGCTCCAGCTCCTGGCCTGTGAACTGTAGGGAGATCCAGCGATCAGTCTTGGGGTGTAATTGCTCTTGCTTTAATCTCCCTGGATCTGGATTGTGATCTAGGGTGGAGGTCGTGGGTGGGTTTACAGCTTGCCAGAAACGGAAGTTGCTCACCACACATTCGGGACGAAAATTCCTCTATCTGGGCTTAAAGCCATAGTGTGGCAACAAGCCCAAAAGTCAAATAATTAAGTGGCAACATGCCAAGGCAAAGGAAACAGAAAAATGCAACCCTAGACTCCTATTTTGGGGGCATAGAGCGGGAAAAGGACTGTGAGGTCAGAAGTCCTGCTCTAAAAGCCCCAGGGGAAAACATGAGTGAGTTGCAGGCCATAGAGGACCTTAAGAAGGACTTTAAAAATCAAATACAAGAAGTGGAGGAAAAATTGGAAAGAGAAATGAGAAGGATGCAGGAAAAGTATGAAATGAGGGTCAACAGCCTGACTGAGGAAAACTACACCTTAAAAAATAGACTAACTCAAATGGCAAAGGAGGCCCAAAAGGGCAATGAGGAGAAGAATGCCTTAAAAAGCTGAATTTGCCAGATGGAAAAAGAATCTCAAAAGCTCACTGAGGAGATTCATTCCTTCAGAGTTAGACTGCAGCAAATGGAAGCTAATGACTTTATGAGAAATCAAGATGCTGTTAAGCAGATCCAAACAAATGAAAGAATAGAAGGCAATGTGAAATATCTCATGGGAAAAACTACTAACCTGGAAAATAGATCCAGGAGAGACAATTTAAAAATTATTGGACCACCTGAAAGCCATGATCAAAGAAAGAACTTAGAAATTACCCTTCAAGAAATTCTCAAGGAAAATTGCCCTGATATTTTAGACCCAGAGGGCAAAATAGAGGTTGAAAGAATCCACAGATCACCTCCTGAAAAAGATCCAAAAAAGAAAACTCCCAGGAATATTATAGCCAGGTTCCAGAATCCCCAGATCAAAGAGAAAATACTACAAGCAGCCAGGAAGAAACAATTTCAATATTGTGGAAACCCAATCAGAATAGCCCAGGACCTGGCAGCTTCTACACTGAGGGATCGAAGGGCATGGAATATGATATTCCAGAGGGCAAAAGATCTGGGAATGAACCCAAGGGTCACCTACCCAGCAAAACTGAGTATTTTGTTTCAGGGGAAAATATGGTCATTCAGTCAGGAATAGAGGACTTTCAAGCATTCTTGAGGAAAAAACCAGAATTGAATAGAAAATTTAACATCCAGACACAAGAAGGAAGAGATGCCTGAGAAGGTAATCAGGGAAAAGAAATCAAAAAGAACTTATCAAATTTGAACTATTTACATTCCTATATGGAAAAACAATAACTGTGACTGATTATATCTTTCTCACTATGAAAATAATGGAAGGGGGTGTGGTCATATGAATACATATATGAATGTGTGTGTATATGGTTACAGTTATATATGGATAGAGAGCATAGGTTGAATTTGTTGGGAAGGGAGAATACTCAAGGGATGAAATTATGAGGTGAGCTCATGGCCCCTCGAGCTCCCCTGCTGCCACCGCGATGCTGATGAAGGGGCGCTTCCCCATCTGCTGGACCCTGCAGTACCTGAGCCAGGGCGAAGTGGTGTTTAAGAGCTCGGTCAAGGTCATGACCGTGAATTACAACACCCAGGGGGAACTGAGCGAAGGAGCCAGGAAATTTGTGTTTTTCAACATTCCTCAGATTCAGTACAAAAACCCCTGGGTACAGATCATGATGTTCAAGAACATGACACCATCACCGTTCCTGCGGTTTTATCTAGATTCTGGGGAGCGGGTCCTGGTGGACGTGGAGGACAAGACCAACAAAGAGATTGTGCAGCACATCAGAAAGATCCTGGGGAAGAGTGAGGAAGTCCTCAAGATGGAGGAACTAGAGAAAAAGAAGCTTTCTCACCCAGCTCATTTTGGACCCAAAAAATATTGCCTGCGGGAATGTATCTGTGAAGTGGAAGGCCAGGTCCCGTGTCCAGCCATTGTGCCTTTACCCAAAGAGATGACTGGCAAGTACAAAGCTGCTCTGAAAGCCAGTGCTCAAGACTGAGGATGCACAGGGTGCTCCTGATACCTGGGACACCCAAGCTTGTACTGAAAGACAAAGAAAAACTTAAAGACCAAGTAATGGAGAGGCAGGTACTCATGAGGTCTCAGCAGCTGGTAAGCTCCCAGGCCTCTCCAGAGCCACAGAAGCCCAAAATACCTCGTATTCTGAAGGCCCAGTTTTAGACACTAGCACAAGGCGAGAGGAGCAAGAAGACAAAGGAAAATGGGGATTTGAGTGAAAAGACTTAGTTTGCTAATAAAACACCTCATACTGACTCTATAAATGTGATTTCCTAGTTCTGTAAGACAAGGGAACATTTACATAAGAAATGTTTTATTGACTAGTGAAAATGAAAAGGTTGCCTTTAGTCAGTATCCTTGTATCTAGCCTGTCTATAAGCCTCTCTCTCTCCAAAGCTCTACTTAGTCTAATTTTCCTTCTCTCCACTCCCATATTCTAGTCTTTATAACCACAAAACTCCTGAGTTTTAAGGTCCGCAAGAGTAGCTACAGGACCAAGTAATTATGGGACAACAGCATAAAGTCTTAAAAGTCCTCATGAAATTTAAAAACTTTAATTGCAGGGCTATAGGGATGATAATCTAGTAGCAGAATTTCAAGGTAAATTCAGTTTTCTTATCAGGGTGGATTTAAACTTCAGTCAGTAGCAATATGCCACATGCTATTCCATGTTACTGTTACCAGTTTGCTTTTAAAAGAGCGCTCCTTTAAGGCATTAAAACCTGAAATATGTAATAAAGATTTGATGATAACCTTCAAAAAAAAAAGAAATTATGAGGTGAGAGAGGAAAGTGGCAAGAGGAGATGGGGAGAGACAGGGTAGGGTAAACTATCTCATGTAGAAGAAGGAAGGGGAAGTGGTTGCAAGGGAGGGGGAGAATAGTAAGGCAAAAAAGGCAAAACCACATTCTCATTGAATTTGGTTCAGGGAGAGAATGACATACATACTAAATGGGATATCTCAACCTGCAGCAGAATAGGGGGAAGGGGGATGAGAGGAGGGATGATGGATGGGAGGGCATCCTTGGGGGGAGGGGAAGTTGGAAGTACCCACTATAGAAGAGGGACAGGATAATGTAGGGAATGGACCAGGTAGGGGGTGGGATGAGGGGGAGGGAATTATAAGCAGCCTTGTACAATATATCTACTATGATAATGTTTTGCATAGCTAGACATGTACAACATGTACTGAATTACTTATCTCCCCAGAGGGAATGGGTGACAAGGGAGGAAGGAAATGGATCTGAAATTCGAGGTCTTAACATTAAGTGTTTCAAATATATATAGATACTTTTATTAATACTCTTTTGCTTATAATTGGGAGATAAGATGTGCAGGCATTGGGACACAAAGATTCATCTTCCTCTAATGGAAAAGTCGATGGGGGTATGGGAGAAGGTATGGGAGAGAGCAGATTGGAGGAAGCGATATCTTGTGGGACTGCTATTCTGGGAGGTTGGGTAGGGGAATAATGGGGGGAAATGATTGTAACTCAAAATCTGGTGGAAATGAATGATGTAAAACAGAAGTTAATAAAGCATTGGTCTAAAAAAAAAAAAAAAAGAACTACATGCCTTGGGACGGCTAGGTGGCACAGTGAGTAAGAGTGTTGGCCCAGAGTCAGAATGACCTGGGATCAGTCCCGGCCTCAGAAAATGAGCACCCACCCATAAATAATGACTGGCCGTGTAACCTTGAGCAAGTTGCTTAACCTCAATTGCTTTACAAAATCAAAACAAAACAACTACATGCCTTACATAATAATCATTTGTGGCAATGACTAGGTCTTCCTTCGTCTTTGCATTTTTGGGGTCTAATGCTGAGCAAGAAGTTAGTCAATAATTGTGCAATCAAACAGAACTGTTTATTAAGGTTAAAGGTCTCTCCCTCTTTCTCTCTCTCCCCGAAAATAACAGTGACTATATATCTGCAAGTTATTTTTAAAAAGCAAACTATATTTTCAGGTGTGAAATATTATATAGCATATCCTTAATTCCCCAAGGAAGCCAGCTGTGATTAAGTAATCATACCAAAAAAAGACACAGAAAGCATATTTACAGCATGACTTATGTGGTACATTAGAGAGGAGACATGAGCTAATATGAAGCATCACATTTTCCTTACATTTGTAAGGATAAATTTAAATATTTCAATACTCTGAGGTATCACTGAATAGCAATATTTCAGTCAGTCAGTCAAAAAGCATTTATTATGTGCCAGACATTGTATTAAGTACTGGGAATACAAATCCCAGAAATGTATGGGACTCTCTCCTCATCAGGGGAGATCAGTGCCCTGTGTCCAAGTGAGGAGTGGTGTGGAGTTGGACAGAAGAGAGATTCAGTCACTTTACTTTCTTCAGATGAATCTCTTAAATCTCTTCTCTCCAACTCCAGTACTGCCAACATTCTCATCCCCTCTGCCATGGTCCCCCAACAGGTCAATCTCCACCACTGTGGAGAGACTCCCACTGGGACTTAGATCACACAAAGAAAGGCCAAAAAATAGACCCTACCTTTAATAAGCTTAAAATCTAATGGGGAGGGGGAAGACAATATGCAAATAATTATGTACAAATAAGATTTATATATGAGACAAATAGAAAATAATCGACATGGGAAAGACACTAGAATTAAGAGGGATTGGGACAGGCTTCCTGTAGAAGGTGGGATTTTAGCTGAGACATAAGGAAGCCAGAAGGTGCCAGTTTGGCTGAAATGTAGAGTGTAAAGGGAATAGTGTGAGATGTCTGACCTTGAATGCCAGAATTGTACTTTATTTAGTAGGCAACAGGGGGAAGAAATCAATTTTATTATAGATTTTATATTTATTTTATATATTTAAGTATTTTATAAATATATTTCTATTTATATATTATAAATATATTTTTTATATTTAGATATTATATAGAGCACAGTGTTTTGTATCAGGGGAGATATCATGAATAGGGGAAACACACTCTGCCCTTATGTCACTTATATCCCAGAAGGGGGATGAGATAGATACATAAATAATATGTGTAGTCCTTGGCTTTCAGAGCCAATGGCACAGAACTCTGTTATCATTGATAGAGACTGATTTCTCAGTGCCCCCACATCTAGGTGAAGGATAAATAGAATGGTTGAGAATTGGAGAGAAGAGAGATCCAGCTGAAGGAAGAAAAACTTGTGAGAAAGTCTCCATGTGGAGGAGTTGGTACTTCCATCATGTCCCTAATCCCAGTTTACTACATTAGAGACTTTGGGGAATTTTCTCATTGCATGAAATCTCTTTTGGTTGAGCGATCCCAAAGGAAAAGCTCATAGTCTTATACATATATATTTTTTAAATGTATATATATATATATATATATGTATATATATATATATATATATATATACATTAAAAATTTGTTTGTTATCTGTTTGGATAAATGGGGTTTCCTTACTATTGCCTATGTGTGTTCATTGTGGAACTGGTATCTAGTGGGAAGGGAGTTAAGCCTCAGATATGCAACTTGGGGTCTTCTTTTCCTGTTAAGAGTGATCAGGAATGCAGTTTCAACTGCAAAATTACTTCCCCTAGACTAATAATATTTAAGGGACCAGATAGATATCATTCTAGCCCAGTGCCTAAAGAGTCTCTCTCTCTCTCTCTCTCTCTCTCTCTCTCTCTCTCTCTCTCTCTCTCTCTCAGCAGAGTAGCCTCTTGCCCCAGTGTCCTGCTTCCCTTTCTGGCAGGAATCAAAGTCTCCTTTGGAGAAAGTCAGGGAGGAGACTCACAGAGACGCCCAAAGTAGGCAATACCACACACTGGGGAGTGCTGGAATGATGGGGATGAAGTGATTTGCCCAAGGTCACACAACTAATAAGTGTGTCAAGTGTCTGAGGTCTGATTTGAACTCAGGTACTCCTGACTCCAGGGCTGATTCACTTCGCCATAGATGCCCCTATTACTTATAAGAAACATTATAAACTGGCATTGAAAACTTTTTATAATCTTCCTTTTCAGGGCTATTACACATTACTCCCCATCACACCATTTACAATCCAGTCAAATTGGTCCTCTTATTATTGCTTTTACCTACAGCTCCATTTCCTGTGTCCTTGGCTCTGCACTGGCTGTCCTCTATGTTTGGAATGCACCCCCTCCCTACCTCTGTTGACCACAGACTTCTTTAAGACTCAACTCAATCACCTCCTTCTCTCTGAGGACTTTCAGACCTCCCTTGCTACTAGTACCACTACCCCCACCCCTTCTCCTAGGCCACCAAAATTACCTAGTATCTACTTTATATCCATCTTGTACATAGCTATATTTGTCCATGTTGGTCTCCCCTGATACAATGTAAGCTCCTCGAGAGCAAGGACTTTTCACTTTTGCCTTTGAATTCCTAGTGCCTAGTAAAGTGTCTGGTACATAAGTGCTTTAAAAAAATCATTGTTAACTCCTTGATTATTTTATGCTACCTTGAGTGCTTGAAAGTAAAATAAGAACAATTTTCTGGGATGAAAATGAGCCAGTTACTGACAAGTTCATAATTTTCTTGGCTGGAGAGTGGGAGATACAAACCAGAAAAATTTTGTGGGAAGTACTCCTAAAAGTACTCATATAACAAGGGATGTTCTGACAGAATTGCAGTCAGTAAATGTCCAAAAGATTAGCAAAATCTGCCCTTCAAAAACAAAAACAAAACCAAACTATATTTGCTATTATTGAATTAGCTACAAAGTCCAATGGAATAGAAAGACTACCTTTTAGGAGGTTCCCAAGTTACCTGCCCAGTTACAGAGCATTTTATATTAAACTCTAAAACTCTGTGTTTTCATTACCTTGAGGAGACCCTTTGTATAGTAGGAATTTTCAATCCAGATAAAAGGTAATAAAAACCTAAACTAAGGTCCTGGCAATGGGACTTGAGAGGAGACTATAGACGTAAGAGACATTTCCAACAAATAAATTAAGAGGACACGGCAAGTGACTGGGTATTGCCAAGCTTTAGGTTTCCCTAACACAGAAAAACAGTGGAAAACTGTCCTTGGCAGCAGCATCCTTCCAGTTCCAGGTGTGTAGTTATTGGATCTGAGAAGGCACAAAGTCGATTGCTTCACTTCCTTCCATTTTCTGCTTTTCTCTTTTGGAGACTGAATAAAGACCATAGTGCTAAGTCTGAATTGGAAAGCCATGGAGAGAGCATCTGGCTTTAAACCCATCCAAGCAGCGCTCTGAATCCCAGCTACATGTGCCTCTTCTGAAATGCTGTATCCAGATGCAAAAATTTGAGTCCAAACTCATTTGACAAGGGGCAGCTATGTGGAGAAGTGAGTAGAGCACTGGCCCTGGAATCATCCCTAACATGAAGTTCTCAGAAATCCAAGTATTCTACAAACCATGGATAAGAAAGGATGGTTTATAGAGGGTGTAGGAGAATAAAGTCTCTATCACTTATGCATATGCCTCTTTCCACTACTCTACACATTGCTTCTTTTTCTTTTCTGAATAGTTTAAAATTTTATTTTCAATTTATGGAGTAAAACAAGCATTTCCATAAAATAGTACATTAAAAAATAAAAAGATGCCCAAACATGAAACTGCAAATCTACTATGTACAACTTGCTATTTGTTTAAAATATACAACAAAATTATCATGTAAATTTCTTTCCTATGTGCTCCCTTTCAAACCCCCTCTACCTAGAGTGGCTATCATTAGACACAAACCAGTAGATGTATGTAAAATTATTCTATACATACTTTTCTGTTCATCTTTTCTTTTTCTGGATGCAGATAGTATCTTTCATCATATGTCCCTTATAGTTAATTTGGGTATTTATAATAAACAAAATAACTTATTCTTTCAAAGTCATTCTTTTTTTATTAGATATGTTTATTTTTAGTTTCCAACATTCATCTCCACAAGGTTTTAAGTTACAAATTTTCTCCCCATCTTTCCACCTCCTACCACCCCAAAACAGAGATCCCACTTAATACACCTTATCCCCCCTTCAACTTTCCAGTAGGGCAAGATAGATCTCTATACCCCAGTGCCTGTATATATTATTTCCCAGTTACATATAATCATAATCATAATTTTAACATTTCATTTTAAAACTTTGATTTCCAGATTCTTTCCCTTCTTCCTTAGTCACCCACCCTTACTGGGAAGATAAGCAATTCAATATAGGTTGTACGTACTTTTGTAGCTATGCAAAACATTTCCATAGTAAATATATTGTGAAAGACTGACTATATTGCCCTCCATTCTATCCCACCCCCCCACTTATTATATTGTCTACTTTGACCCTGTCCCTTTTCAAAAGTGTGTGCTTCTAACTACCCTGCCCCCCCCCCCAATCTGCCCTCCCTTCTATCATCCCCCCTCTTGTCCACTTACCCCCTAATTTCCTGTAGGGTAAGATACCCAATTTAGTGTGTATGTCATTCCCTCCTTAAGCCAAATTCAATGAGAGTAAAGTTGACCCATTTCCTTTCACCTTCCTGTTCCTCCCCTCTATTGTAACAGTTTTCTCTTGCCTCTTTTATATGCAATAATTTACCCTGTTCTGTCTCTCCCTATCTCCTCTCATTATATTCCTCTCTCACCTCTTGATTTTATTTTTTTAGATATCATCCCTTCCTATTCAACTGATCCTGTGCCTTCTGTCTATGAATACATGTACATACATATATACACACTCACATATGTGTTTATACACACATATACCCTCCTATATAAAAATTATGTATGTATGTATACATATATATACATATATATTCCCTTCAACTATTCCTCATACTGAGAAAAATCTCATGAGCTACAATGATCATTTTTCCATGTATAATGTAAATAGTTCAACTTTAATAAGTTCCTTATAATATCTTTTTCCTGTTTGCCTTCTCATGCTTCTCTTGATTCTTGTATTTGGAAGTCAGATTTTCTGTTCAGCTCTGTTTTTCTCAGCAAGAATGCTTGAAAGTCCTCTATTTAATTGAATGACCATATTTTCCCCTGAAATGTTATACTCAGTTTTGTTGGGTAGGTAATTCTTGGTTTTAATCCTAGCGCCTTTGACTTCTGGAATATCATATTTCAAGCCCTTCAATTTCTTAATGTAGAAGCTGCTAGACCTTGTGTTATCCTGATTGTGTTTCTACAATAATCAAATTGTTCCTTACAAGAGGTGAATTCTTTCAATATCTATTTTGCCCTCTGGTTCTAAAATATCAGGGCAATTTTCCTTGAGAATTTCTTGAAGGCTGATTTCTAGGTTCTTTTTTTATCATGGCTTCCAAGTAGTCCAATAATTTTTAAATTGTTTCCTGCATTTATTTTTGAGGTCAGTGCTTTTTCCAGTGAGATATTTCACATTGCCTTCTATTTTTTTCATTTGTTTGGATCTGTTTTATAGTATCTTGATTTCTTATAAAGTCATTAGCTTCCATTTGCTCCAATCCATTTTTGAAGGAATTATTCTCTTCAGTGAGTTTTTGAAATTCCTTTTCCATCTGGCAAATTCAGCTTTTTAAGGCATTCTACTCCTCATTGGTTTTGGGGGCCTCTTTTGCTATTTGAGGTAGTCTGTTTTTTAAGGTGTTATTTTCTTCAGACAGGTTGTTGACTCTATTTTCATGATTTTCTTGCATCATTTTCATTTTTCTGCCCAATTTTTCCTCCACTTCTCTTACTTAATTTTCAAAATCCTTCTTGAGCTCCTCCATGGAGTATAATCAATTCATATTTTTCTTGGAAGCTTTTGATGAAGTTCTGGCTTCATTGTCTTCCTCCCATTCCATACTTTGATCCTTTTTGTCCCCAAAATAGGAATCTAAGGTTTGATTACCCTGCTTACTTTGCTTCCTCTGCTTGCTCATGTTGCCAGTCAATTACTTGACTTTTGAGGTCTTTTCCATGGTAGAACTCTGCTTCCAGAGAAGCGAGCTTTGTCCCCAGTAGCTGGGGTTTTTGCAGCCTCCAGTGCTATTAGGTGGGTGCCCTCTCTGCAGCCCCCACACATTATGGCCTACTGGCCACATATCCTAGGACCTCCATCCAAGACAGTGATCCAGATCCAAGCAGGTTAAAGCAAGAGTGATTACCTTCTGAATGGTTGCTTGGTCCCCCTATGATCTTCAGGCCAGGAGCTGTTGAGGGAGCCATGCCAGGCAGCAGCAGCCATAGCAACTCTTCCACTTCTCGCCCAGGGAGCAAGGCCCAGTCTACACCCTTCCTTTCCAAGAGAGTACCCAACTGACCTTTTTCTTGCTCTTTGACATTTATTGGTTGAGGAGTTTGGAAACTGCCACAGCTGCTGGTGGTTCACTCTTCTGTAGTTTGCTCTGGCAGCTGCTGGTCAGGGCCACCCTGAGGCCAAAATTGTGTGGCTCACGGGGACTGAGCTCTGCTCCCATCTTGCTGTGATGGACCCTCCCTGTAGGCCTGCCAGGCTGCCTTCAGTGGGAGGTTTGTTTCTGTCTTTTTCCATCTGGCAAATTCGACTTTTTAAGGCATTTTTCTCCTCATTGCCCTTTTGAGCCTCCTTTGCCATTTGAGTTAGTCTATTTTTAAGGTGTTATTTTCCTCAGTCAGGCTGTTGACTCTCATTTCATACTTTTCCTGCATCCTTCTCATTTCTCTCCCCAATTTTTCCTCCATTTCTCTTATTTGGTTTTTAAAATCCTTCTTAAGGTCCTCTATGGCCTGTAACCTGCTCATATTTTCATTTGGGGCTTTTGATGCAGGAGTTCTGACCTCACAGTCCTCCTCCTGTTCCATGCTTCGATCCTCTTTGCCCCCCCCAAATAGAAGTCTAATGTTGCATTTTTCCGTTTATTTTGTTTCCTTTGCCTAGGTATGTTGCCACTTAATTACTTGATTTGGGGGCTTGTTGTCACAGTAGGACTCTGCCACCAGACAGGAGATCTTCCATCCCAAACGTTGGGGTCTTCACAACTTCCGGAGGTATTAGTTGGGTGGCCTCCGTAAAGCCTTCACAAGCTCTGGCAAGCTGGATACCCACCCCAGTCCTCCCCTCCAGACCACAATCCAAATCCAAGCAGGTTAAAGCAAGAGTGATTAACCCCCAGACTGATTGCTGGATCTCCCTACAGTTTGCAGACCAGGAGCTGAAGCTGCCACTGCAGCTGCCAAATGGCTTCTGTGCCTCGGCTCCTCAGCCACTTCTTGCCCCCAGAGGAAGAAGCTGACGTGTTCCCCAAATACTGGTCCCAAAGTCCATAGGGCACTAACCTCTCACTTTGTCCTAGGCATGTCTGTGCTGATCATTCTGGAATCGCCAGAGCTGCTGGTGTGCTGCACTGGCGGCTCTCAGCACTGCACTGGCTGCTCCCTGCAGGGCTGCTGGGCGGTCCCCAGCAGGAGGTTAGCTTCTCTGTGTTGTTCTGTGGGTGCTGGAGCTCCAGAAGTTGTTCAGAGTCCACCTTTTACATTGTTTGGAAGTGGTGTGGGGGAGAGCACCTTGGAAGTGCTGTTTCTACTCTGCCATCTTGGCTCCACCCCCCAAAGTCATTCTTAAAACAATATTCTGGTAGTGTATATAATATCATTAAAATCATGTCAAGTACTGTAGCTTGCTGATATTGGCTGCTGAAGGTACTTGGAAAACTACTGTGGTAAACAAGTGACTTTCACCAGCATTAACAATGCCCTATATAAATTACTCCTGGCTTCTGTAAGGATTTGGAAAGTAGGGCTTATGCCTTTGGGTTGATTAATTATCAATAAGGAAGTAATGATTCAGGTATCTTCAGCACAACCAAAGGGCCCTTCCTGTATCCTTCTAGTTAGAGAAAGAAGTCAAGCCATGAGTGGACATGTTTTCTCTCTTCCCTGCCCATACTAATCTCTATTCTTTTCTGGCCTTAACAATACAGGAAGAGGGACGTCTAGGTGGCACAGTGAGTAAGAGTGCTGGCCCCAGGTTTGGGATGACCTGGGATTGGTCCCAGCCTCAAAAAATGAGTACCCACACATAAACAATGACTGGCCGTGTAACCTTGAGTGAGTTACTTAACTCCAATTGCTTTTTTAAAAAATACAGGAAGAAAGGAAGGAAACAACAGTTTAGTACTCTGAGAAGGAACAGTTTTTTGATAAGTTGGAGGGAAAGTTGATCCAATACACAACTGGCAACAGTGGAGCAGAAAAAGAGTGGGCAGCTTTCAGAGACTTGGTGTATGAGTATTTGCTCATCTGGGTTGGAACACTCGAAAACATTAAGACTGGTTTGATGAAAATGATGGAGAAACTCAGAAACCCTAAATGAAAAACAAGAATTCCATAGGGTTTACCAGAAGGATAGTTCATCCATCTCTAAGAAGGCAGCATTTAATTCCATCAAAAGTAAAGTACAAGAAAAGCTTAGAAAAATACCGGATTCTTGGCTCAGTGAGAAAGCAGATGAAATTCAGTTTTGTGCTGATAGTAACAGTCCAAAAGTCTTTTATGATGCCCTGAAGGCTATTTATTGGCCAAAGTCCTTTGGTGCAACTCAACTACTCAATGCTGATGGAGTCACATTGATTATCGATAAGGATATGATCCTAGAGAGATGGGTTGAACACTTCCATAGTCTTCTCAACAGACCCTCATCAAGCAATGCTGAGGACACTGACCATTTACTTCAGGTTGAAGTCAATTCCTCCCTAGCTGAAGAAGAGGTTTTGAAGGCTATTAGGCTCCTTTGGTGTGGCAAAGCACCTGGTGCTGATTGTGTTCCCGTTGAGATTTAAATTAGGGGGTCCATTCCTCATATAAAAGCTGACTGAAATTTTCCAGGTTATATGGCAAGAGGGGGTTATCCCCCAGGAGTTCATCTGTTGTTCATCTCTCTGAAGGTAAAGGAAATAGATTGTCCCAGGACAATCACAGAGGCGTGTCTCTCTTAGTCATTGCTGGCAAGATTCTTGCCAGAGTCCTCTTTAATAGGCTGATGCTTCACATGGAAGATGGTCATCTACCTGAGATGTGGCTTCAGAAAGGGCTGAGGAATGGTGGATATGGTGTTTGGGGCTCAACAACTCCAGGAGAAATGCTAGAAGCAAAACAGAGGTTTGTACACATTTGTAGATCTGACTTTGATCCAGTTAGTCATGAGGGCTTATGGAAAATTATGCCAAAATTTGGTTGTCTGGAGAAGTTCCTCAGTATTGTGTATCAATTTCATGATGGCATGCTTGCCCAGGTTCTAGATAATGGAGTATGCTCTTGTGCTTTCCCAGTCACCAGTGAAGTTAAACAAGGCTGTGTGCTTGCTCCCATGTTTTTAGCATGATGTTTTCAGCCATGTTGTCAAATGCTTTCAATAAGGATGAACATGGCATCAAGGACAGTTGCCACACTGATGGTAAATTTTTCAACTTGAAAAGGCTATAAGCCAAGACCAAAGTGGAGGGAGTGCTGGTGCATGATTTTCTGTTTGCAGATGATTGTGCACTAAATGCAGCCTCTGAAGCTGAGATGCAACAAATTAGGGATCAATTCTCTGCTGCTTTTGCTAATTTTGGCATAATAATTAACACCAAGAAAACACAGGTGCTCCATCAGCCAGCACCACACCATCCATGTATGGAACCTTTGGCTACAGAAAATGGAGAAGTTTTGAATGCTGTGGATAAGTTCACTTACCTTGGTAGTGTAATTTCCAGGGATGTACACATTGATAATGAGGTTGATGCACCTGTTGCCAGAGATAGCTCAGTGTTTGGGAGGCTCTGAAGGAAAGCATGGGAGAGAAGAGGTATTAGACTGACTGCCAAACAGAAGGTCTACTGAGCTGTGGTGCTGACCTCATTGTTGTGTGCCTGTGAAACCTGGACAGTCTGCCAGCCCCAGGCCAGGAAATTGAATCCCTTCCATTTGAATTGTCTTAGAAAGATTCTAAGATCAGCTGGCAGGATGAAGTACCAGACACTGAGGTCCTTACTCAAACTAAACTGTCAACCATTCAAACTCTGCTTCAGAGAGCACAACTCCCATGAACTAGCCACATTGTTCAAATGCAAAACTTGCCCGAAAGACTGTATTATGGAGAACTCACATAGAGCAAGCATTCACGTGGTGGTCAGAAGAAGTGATACAAGGATGCTCTCAAGGTCTCTCTCAAGAACTTTGGAACTGACTGTGTGGCACGAGAGACACTGGCACAGGACTGCTCTCTACAGTTCTCATGTCAGAGAAGATGCTGTGCTCTATGAGCAAAGCAGCTTTGAAACAGCTCAAAGGAAATGCAGGCTGCACCAATTTAGACGATGCACCCCAAATGTTTACACAGATCATTTGTGCCCGATCTGTGGTAGAGCCTTCCAAGCTCATATGGGTCTGCTCAGCCACTGTCAGACACATTGAAGTTGACTCTAGCGTAGTGATGTCATTTAGGTCCTCTTCAAGAACAAAGGACAACCACCCATTGCCAACATTCTAATAAGGGAAGAAAACACACAAAAAAGAGTTGAAAAGGGAAGGAGGGGAAGAAGAAGAAGGTGCCTGGCTTGGTGACATGATTGTGAAGTCTCCAGAGTCAAGAACAGTTTGGGAAGAAAAAGAAGGCAGGCTGGCCTTGAGTGCTTCCATAAAGCAGAGGCTTTATGCCAGTGAGAAGCAGGAACCAGGCCTTGGGCAAGACTGTTCTGGGTTAGGCAGGCTGCAAGGCTGGTAGACTCAAGCAGGGCAAGGATTTTGCTGAGGAAGGTTCCAGGATGAGCTAGCAGTAAAGAAGGAATGGTTTTGAAGACCAGGACCACCAAAGCCCTTTTACAACCAGCAAGGCCCTTTTATAACCCTGGAATTCTGCAGAAGGTCTTTTGTCCTGTCTTACTGTCCTCCTCTTGCCCCCTTCTCCACTCAACTTTTCTACCTGTCTATGGATTGTCTTTGGTTTGTATAGTGTGTGTGGGGTGGGGGTGGGGGGTATATTGGGAATATATATGTGTGTGTATATATATATATATAATTTTCAAAAATATGTGATTTTTTGCATGTGGGAATTTTTGATGTGGCAACTCCCTCCATCAATACACATTGCAACCCCCTCAATAATTTGTAGTCTTAGGGTGTTCCCTCTGAGAAGTTAAATGATGGGTTTATCATTACCCAGCTAGAAAATGCCTGATGCAGGACATGAGCACAAGTATTCCTAATGGCTACCTTAACACTGTATCCCCTCCTCCTCACCTCTCTCTAATCTCGAAATTATTAGATCACATTGAAACTATATTCACCAACCTTACTCTGACAAGGCTTAAGTTATGTGAAGTCTCAGAATTTCAAATCTGGTTATTTTTATTTGTCTATTTTTATACTTATTGAAGAAAGACCAGAGGAAAATATCCCCAGCTATTACAACCAGTTGAATCAAAAAACCTGACCACTCAAGACCTATAGCTCTCCTATGAAAAGTAGAGAGTCCAACTGATGCTTATATGTTTGCATGGTCTCTCCTAGAGACCAGAACTTAAGAATCAAAGACTTTGGTTCCTTCACACATCTGATAACTATTTTCATCCTCTAGAGACTGCTAGTCTTGGTTTCTTATGGGTACTAGTATAGTGGTGATTGAGAGGATGGTTCTTCATTATCAATGTACTCTTGTGTCCCACTTGTGGTAGAGCTTTCTGAGCTTACATCGGTCTAATCAACCACAGTAGGACCCATTGTATCTTGACCCCACCATGGGGATGTCGTTTTGGTATTCTTCAAGAATGAAGGATAACCCTCAAAATCAGACACTGCAAACTGTGGGTTCCCATGGAGTAGATTTTTGTTGTTGTTGTTGCTGTTGTTGGTCCTTTGCTCTTGAGGAATCCATGACATCAGGGAGGTGGTGCCATGAAATGTAAGTAAATTGGATTTAAGTGAGGAAGGGCTGTGCAAAGTCACCAGCCTCACTTTCTCTTCCAGAGCCATCTGGGTCCAGTGGCAAGACATAGATCAGGACAACTGGAGATGGCTCTGGATACAGTGGGGACCTTTACCTTTTAAGCTAAGGTCTTTAATAGGTCTCAGTTTGACTGAGGCAATACCATTAGTGATTAAGGCTAGGTAAGACATGAGGCAGAGAATGACCTCCTTTACCTAGTAAAAAAAAAATCAATTTGGGGGCGGGGGCGGGGGAGAAGATGGGGTTGAGCAAGACCCTTAGGCTTTTTGGCCAAAACAGAAACAATTGCCATTAACATTCACTCTGAGCCAATCAAGGCCCAGACAATAACCAACCGGGGTTTGGTCTGGGACCTATGCTGACCAATCAATGAGAGCCAGAGTGATTTGGGTTTGAGGCATGGTCCTTAAGAAAGAAATCTAACCAATTTAATTGCACCTCATGGCATCACCTTCCTGACATCATGATCCTCTTCCAGAATGAAGGACATGGTGTAGAATTTTTTTAAATGACCAGTTTTTTTTTTTAATTTTCATGAGCTGATTCCCTCAGCTAACTGAAAAATAGTAATAATTCATTTTGATTTGCATTTGACATTTCATATGGCAGACAGATGTTTTGGTGTTTGCTGTAAAGATGTAGCATTTTCTAAAATAAAAGCTATGCTTGAAAAACAGGAGACTGTGTCCCTCCAGAGTATTTTCCCTACAATTTCTTTTTAGTTGTCAAGAAAATATCACCCAAACCCTGGACAATTTGAAAACTGAACCTGATGTGCATTTGGTATGTTTTTTTCTTCACGGAAGTTTGTTTCTAAGTAATGAAGGGCTAGTTTCCTTTGATTGCTGCTTAAAAACACTAGCTTCATTTTGCTATAGTCATCTTGCTGGGTTTAAGGTTTCTAGTACTGGGGAAAGCCATTTCTGTGGGCCTGTGTGCTAGAAAGATGGTGGTTTTAATAAGCCAAGCACACTATACATTGCTCTGTAACTAACGTTTGTACAATGATGAGACCACCCATAGTGTGGCAACCATACAGTAAAAGAGCCTGACTTGCCTTTCTGTAGCCCACCCAGGCACTTTCCAGGGGATAGAATATGTTCCACATTCCAGAAACTCAGTCATCCACAGGGCAAAGGCTTTCTTTTTCTAAAAGAGCCAGCATTCTCAGCAATGCAGTTGGGAAGGCCAGCTGCTCACATTGCAATTGACCCTGAGAGGTCTAGTAAACATGAGAATGGCGGGTGTATGGAGAGAGGGGAAGATGTACTTAGAGTCTGGGGGCAGTTCCCAACTCTCATTCCACAAGAATTCATTAAGTTCTTTTGCACCAGGAGTTTTGCTAAATGCTGGGAAAACAAGGAAACCAAGCCAGGTTCCTTACTCTCAAGGAACTCACATTACAATGGGGAAAGCAACAAATAGATAGGCGCATACAAGATATGTACAGAGTATAGGGAAAGCGATCTGTAAGGGGAAGGTACTAAGGGTGGGGATATTGGGAAGAGGAAGAAGGAATGGACCAGAAAAAGGCCTCCTTTTGCAGGCAGGATTTGAGCTGAGCTTTCACAGCAGATTTTCCAGAGAAAGCTACCCCAGGTTCCCAGTACTTGCTTGGCAATACTGTACAAATCTGGGAGATCCAATCAGAGAAAGGACAGTTGGACAAGAAGGGTACAAGGAAGGTAATTTTCTCTAAATTATTTTATTCAAGACCTTCTGATAGTGGAGTCATTTTGTCCTAGCAGACTCTTCGGTATGTGTCCTAATGGTATGTGTATGTTGGGTATTTTGATAGTCATTTAGAAAAAGAACAGATATTGACAGCTGAACTCCACTGGAAACCCAGATGTGTGGCAGTGGGGGCTGTTAGCTTTAAGCCTTGGAGATGTCTTGGTGTCTTCATATCTATTTCTAGCATGGGTAGATGCTGCAGTGCAGAGGTGTCAGCTCTGGTCTCCTTCTCCCTAATCCATGCCATTGTCCAATAGAGATTGTGTACAGAGGGATGTTCAGAACTGGTAGCAGCCAGAGCCTTAGCAATGGCAGGCAGTATTCAAATGACCCAGAAGGAAGACACAGGGCAAGAACTAAGAGGCTGTGGAGATGTTTTGACCTTTTGTTCCTCCAGATGAATTTCATTATTCTTTTCTTCTAGTGGTATAAAATAGTCCTTTAGAAACTGGATTAGTGTGGCACTGAATCAGTAAATTAATTTATGTAGTATTGTCATTTTAATGAAATTGGCTCGGCTTCCCCATGAGAAATGGACATTTCGCCAATCATTTAAGACTTAAGAACTCTGATCAACACAATGATCAGCAATGATTCCAGGGGAACAACGATGTAGCATCCTGCCTGCCTCCTGAGAGAGAGGATAGATTCCACATGAAGAATGAGACATACATTTTTGGACTTGGCCAATGTGGTCTTGACCATGTATGTTTGTTAATGGGCTTGCTTTTCTTTTTTCTGAGGAGGGGGTTAGTTATGTGGGAGGGAGAGAAATGCTATTTGCTGGGGATAAAAAGAGGAAGAGGATGGGAACGGTATAAGATAGAGTGTCAGCAAGACAGATTCATCATAACAAACCACAAAGAAAACTGGTTATTCCAGGATGCAGATGCCTTGTGAGAACTAAAGAGATCCACATAGAGCCAGCAGAAGCCATGTACGTACAGGCAGTGGAACCTGTATGTGGTCATTGTGGAGATACCTATAGAAGGCAAATATCCATGAACAGCTGTGTGCAGGTAGCACAGATGGAGCGTTTTCACTTCAGTTCCCATTTTCACTAGAGACAGCATGGAAGGAAGGAAATAAACATATTACTGTGCTAAGCACTTTACAAATATTACCTCATTGGATTCTCACGATTTTGAGAGGTGAGTTCTTTTATTATCCTTATTTGACAATTAAGGAATCTGAGGCAGGAAGAGGTTAAGTGACTTGCCCAGGGTCATATAGCTAGTTTGAACTGAGGTCTTTTTTACTCCATGACAGTTACATGGTTAAATGTAATTGAGTGTTGGGCCTGAAAGACTCATCTGCATGAGTTCAAATCTGGCCTTAGACATTTACTAGGTGTGTGACCCTGAGCAAGTCACTTAACCCAATTTGCCTCTGTTTTTTAATCTGTAAGATGAACTGGAGATGAAATGGAAAACAACTCCAGTATCCTTGACAAGAAAACCCCAAATGGAGTCACGAAGAGTTGGACACAAGTGAAACAACTGAACAACAAGCAGACTTCCTTACTCCAGGCCCGGTGTTCTGGCCACTTGGCAGCCATAGACTTCTACTAGCTTCAGGAGCAAGTCTACCTCTAGTGACTTAATGCCCACCTTTACATCACATCAAGCAGGTCTCAGAGAGAGAAGGGACTTCAGAGAGTGCGCACTCTATCCCTTATGTGAACAGGTAGATATCCCCTCTCCTTGAAAAATAGTCATCCAGCTTTGCTTAAGGACCTCCAAATGGGAAGGAACTTGCCACCTCCCAAGGTAGCCCAGTCTGCTTTGGAACAGTTCTGATTATTTGGAAGGTTATTGGCTATCTAGAGAAGGAAATAGTTATTGCAAAGAGCCAACATGATTTCTGCAAGAAAAGGTAACCAGAAGGAAGATCCCATTTATGGTAGTAAGACAATTGAGAAAGCTTATGCCCATCAATTGTGGACTGGGAGTGTGGCATGGAGTAAAAATGATGGAGTATTAGTGTGCCACAAGAAAAGACAATTATGAGGAAGTCAGAGAAATGGGGCAAGATGACCACTGGACTTGTGTAACTTATCGTAAGAGGTCTTTTCTCATTCCTCCTAGTTTCTAGTAACTTCCCTTCTAATTTGTTATTGAATCATTTCAGTCACATCTGACTCTTCATGACCCTATTTGGGGTTTTCTTGGCAAAGATACTGGAGGGATTTGCCATTTCCTTTTCTAGTTCATTTTACAGATGAGAAAACTGAGGCAAACAGGGTTACACAGGGTTACTTACCCAGGGTCACACAGCTAGTGTCTGAGGCCAGATTTGCACTCAGGGAAATGAGTCTTCCTGACTCCAGGACTAGTGCTCTATCCACCCTGACACCTAGCTGCCTCTCCCCTCTAATAGTCCTGTGTATATATATCTTATATGTGCTGAGCCATTGCCAGTGGTCTTGACTTATGTCTTGCCACTGCACTTTGGTGATGACTAAGGAGGAGAGGCTGATGATAGCTTTGCATGGCTCTTCCTCACTTAAATCCAATTCACTCCCCTGATGTCATTTGTCCTTTCAGAATGAAGGACGAACAACATCTTATATATACTGATTTGTGAATAAGATGTTTTCCCCATTAGACTGTAAGACTCTGGAGAGCATGGATTGTTCCACTTTTTCTTTTGATCTCTATTGCTTACTTAGCACAGTGTCTGGTATGTAGTATATGCTTCATAAATGCCTGCTTGATTAATAAATGCCTATTGAATAAATGAATAAATCCAATCTGTAACTTTTTTTTTAAGCAATTGGGGTTAAGTAACTTGCTCAAGGTTACACGGCTAGTCATTATTTATGCGTGGGTACTCATTTTCTGAGGCCGGATTCGATCTCGGGTCATCCCAACTCCGAGGCCAGGCTCTTACTCACTGCGCCACCTAGCCGCTCCTTTTAGGGCAATTGGGGTTAAGTAACTTGCCCAAGGTCACATGGCTAGGTTTTTGTTTGTGTGGGTTAAGTGTCTGAGGCTGGATCTGAACTCAGGTCCTTCTGACTCCAGGGCCAGCGCTCTACTCACTGCGCCACCTAGCCGCCCCCAATCTGTAACTTTCATACCAAAAGTAATACCTCCCATGCCCTGCACTCTTACAGTTGGTTTTTTTTTTAATCAAGTGTGAGATGTCATATTTGTCCCTATTAAATTAAATTTTGCCAGCTTTGACCTTTCCAGTTTTCTTACCCCAAACACCTGCCTCACCCCCATACCCTGCCATTCTGTGACACTGGTGTCCTTACTGTTACTAGGACTGGACATTCCATCTCCCCACTATAAGCATTCTAACTCACTGTCTCCCATGCCTGCAATGTTCTCCCTTCCTTCAAGTTCCAAGTAAAATCCTCCTTAACTCTAATGCCTTCCCATTGAGATTATCTCCAATTAATCCTGTATATAGCTTATTTATACAGTTATTTTCATGCTGCCTTTATTAGGCTGTGACTTCCTTGAGAGTCAGAATTATCTTTTACCTTTCTGTGCATTTCCAACAGTCCTTTGTGCAATACCTGACACACAGTAGGTGCTTAATAAATGTCTATTGACTGATTGACTTGCTGTTCTAGCTTGTCAAGATCTTTTTTGAATCCCAACTCTTACTGAGCATGTCAGCTCTCCCTCTTACCTCTATGTCACATGACAATTTGATATACATGCCATCTATGCCTTAACACAAGTCACTAGTAACAAGGTTAAGGAGCATACAGACAAGGACAGATGCCTGGGGAGCTCTGCTAGAAATGTTTCCTCACGCTGACATTGAGCCATCCATGAACACCCTTTGGAATCACTTATTCAAATACCTATTATCATCTAATCCAGTGGTGTCAAACTCAAGTAGAAACTAGAGACACTAAATGGAGACATAAGGATTCCTGCAAGGCACATATTGACTTAGAAACCACATGTAAATGTTATCTATGTTTCATCATAAATATAATAAGCATAATATGACATATGATATAATAAACATAATATGACACAAAATAAATATAATGTAATATATAACATAATATAATAAATATAATAAAAATATATGATATAATGTGATATGATATAATGAAACATATATTTTTGTTAAACATTTTCCAATTATATCTTAATCTAGTTCAGGCTGCAGGAGTTTTGAGCGCCCCATAAATGCTTGACACTTTTGATCTGGCCCACATTTATATTACCTTATCTACAAGATCTCAGGAAAGGTTTCATCATATGCCTCACTGAAAACCAGGTACACTCTATCTACATCATGTTCCTACTCTTCTGGCCTAGTGTCTAATGAGAAAATGAGGTTAGTCTGCCCAAGGTAGGAATTTGGACCAGGGCAGAGTATCAGCCACTCAGATTCATTGTGGTTGACAAGAAAGAAATGCAGCTGCTCCACAGGATATAAAATACCCCAGTTGTACTTCACAGAAACTTTGCAATCATGGGCAACAGAACCTGCTAGGATAGTGGAAAGACTTAAGTGAGGGTGCTAGCATATGGCAGGGCAAGAATAATTGCACAGGTGGTAAGTTTTGTTATCTGTTATCATTCCCACTGGACACATCTGGCTTGGAATGGTTAGTAACAGCATCAGTAATCAAGACCTACCATTCTATGAGCTAAGGCTTTCAGGAGATAAAGAGGGTTTCTAGAGTTTTGATTAAAAAAAAATAAACAAAAAGAGATCCTGTGTAAAGAGTCTCAAACTTGTATTTTATAGCTTAGGGCATTGGTCTTTCTTTCTCTCTCT
Source organism: Gymnobelideus leadbeateri (assembly GCA_011680675.1). Taxonomy (NCBI): domain Eukaryota; kingdom Metazoa; phylum Chordata; class Mammalia; order Diprotodontia; family Petauridae; genus Gymnobelideus; species Gymnobelideus leadbeateri. The sequence continues at coordinate 55,948 of WOXC01005850.1, read as the reverse complement.
CTTCCTTCTTTCCCTCCTTCCTTCCTTCCTTTCTTTCTCTTTTTTCTTTCTCTCTATTTCTTTCTTTCTTTCTATCCCTGAAAAATAGAGTAGCTAGGGTGCTTCAGTGGATAGAGTGCTGCGCCTGGAGTCAGGAAGACCTGAGTTCAAATCCAGCCTCAGACACTAACTGTGTGAGCCTGGGGAAGTCACTTAACCCTATTTGCCTCAATTTCCTTATCTGTAAAATGAGCTGGAGAAAGAAATGGCAAAGCACTCTAGTATCTCTGCTAAGAAACCCCAAATGGGGTCACAGAGAATCAGACATGACTGAAAACAAAAACAAAAAACCAAACTGAACAGCAATTACTCAGTTGTGCAATAATAGCACCTCTCTCCCAGGGTTGTGAGTGTCAAATGAAATACTGTTTGTAGAGTGCTTGACCTGGTGCTTGACACATAGTAGGTACTTAGTAAATGCTTTCCCTAATTCTGCATCTGATTTTTTTTCCTAACAGTAAGATTTAATGAAAACAAAGACTTTAAAAACAATGACAGAAACATACTTAGAGGCAAATAGAAGAGTGAATGAGATAACAAGAGGGAAGGAGTTGGGGCTTATCTTTGCCTGGGTTTGCTTAGGATTAAGAAACTAGAATAATTCTACTTCATCCCAGAAGATAGAACTAGGAAAAAATGCATGTGTGTGTGTGTGTGTGTGTGTGTGTGTGTGTGTGTGTGTGTGTGTGTGTGTGTGTATGAGAGAAAGAGACAGAGAAACAGACAGAGAGAGAGAAATGATTTTCTTCCCAAGGTGATCACATGGAAAGTAGAATTAGGGAGTTCAGAGCAAACTGACAAAACCCTATTTATCTCTGTCTGGAGCTGGTTTCTTTGTTCTTTCCTACTATTCACCAACAGGCCCTCACCCAGGGATCTCCCTTCTCTCAGAGACACATAGATAAGACACAGCTTACCTTACCAATCATAGGTAGACTTACCCAGAGGGAGACATGAACTGACAAGCGAGGTCAGTGAAGAAAGGAATCCTAGGCACTGTAGGAGGAAGATGCTCTACTTTACACGGCCCCGTACAAACATCTTGGTTATAAAAATTGAACAGAATTCCTACTTTTCAGTCATTGCTCTCAACAAGACTGAGAAAGGTGGCTGAGCAGGTCAGCAGCATTAGAGGAATTCCTGATTTATCCTTGGTCACATAAAGAGGAAGAATTTAAAGAAGTTTTTCTGAATCCAAGTCTAGCATTCAACTCCATGAAATCTAATTCAATAAACACTTCATTATAATTTGTTGTACCAATGTATTTGTATACCTATCCACTCCAATTAATTTCAATGAGCATTTATTATATATCTACTATATGTATTTCCTCTCCAATATAATAAGCATTTATTGTGCGCCTACTTTGTTCACTGTTCTAGGATCAAGAAGATCAAGGAGAAAACAGAATAGTCTCCACCCTCATGGAACTTAAAAGTACAGAGATAAATAGATATATAAATGTACTAGATAAGTTCAAAGCAATTTCAGGGAGAGCTGACAGTTGGGTGATCAAAAAAGGCATTTTGTAAGAGGTCACAAGCTCAACCTGAATTTATCTTTCAAGGAAGTTAGGGGTTGTAAAAGGCAGAAATGAGGAGGGAGAATTTCATAGTTCTGGGGGTAGCCTGTGCAAAGGCTATTTATACCACAGAGGTGGGTAAAAGAGGTAGGCAATTGTTCAGTTGTTTCGGTTGTTTCCAACTCTCTGTCACCCTATCTGGGGTTTTCTTGGCAATGATACTGGAGTGGTTTTCCATTTCCTTCTCCAGCTCATTTTATAGAAGAGGAAACTGAGGCAAACAGGGTTAAGTGACTTGCCCACGGTCATAGAACTAGTAAGTGTCTGAGGCCAGATTTGAACTCGGGTATTCCTGACTCTAGGCCTGGCACTCTATATACTGTGTCACCCACCTGATAGGCAATAGGGAATAATAAGTAGGCCAGTCAAGCTAGATCATATATGTAAGCAATGATGAATAAACACTATAACAAAAGCTAGCATTTGTATTGTGTTTTTAAAGGGTTTGCAAAGTTCTTTACCTACATTGTCTCACTTGATCTCCACAACAATCCCATGAGGTTGGTGCTGCTATTATTCCAGTTTTGCAGATGAAGAAACTGAGACATCAGAAATTAAGTGACTTGCCCAGGATCACATAGTAAGTATGTGGGGCAGGATTTAAACATAGGTCTTCCTGATGCCGAGTCTAGAGCTGGATCCATTTCACTGCCTAGCCACCTCTTGGTCAGGTCCCACCAAGCTATGGTGGTGGGGCCTATGGGCCAGCAGTGTTTATTTCTAGAAGCCTCACATCTTTTAAACCTATAATTGGAGGAGCCACCTTCCTTTTTTTTTGGACTGTCTCCTTGAGTCATTAATAAGCAGTGGAAAAGCTCCGAAACCATGCCTTAGGGTATAAATGAGTTTACATTCTCTAGGGGGAGCTCTGGTTATAGGATTCTGTTTTACCTTCTTATCTAAAGTAGCTATTTCTCACTTGTTATAAAAACTGAAATTTTAAAAAGCACTGTACAAAATTGTGTAAAATATTTGTCATCAGCTTTAATAAGCATATCTTTAAATGCCACTAACATTGTTTCAACTGAGTATGCACTGAGATCTGCCAAGAGCTTTGCAAACCTAAAAGCTCTATATAAATGCTGGGGATTGGGGCGGCTAGGGGGCGCAGTGAGCAGAGCGCCGGCCCTGAGTCAGAAGGACCTGAGTTCGGATCCGACCTCAGACACTTAACACACACAAACAAAAACCTACCCATGTGACCTTGGGCAAGTTACTTAATTGCCCTCCAAAAAGCAAAAAAAAAAAGAACATCAGACCTAAATTCAAAAGGCCTGGGTTTGCACCTGCCATTTATTGGCCATGTAACTTTGGGTAAATAACAACCTTTCTGAGTCATTTCCTCACCTGTGAAATGGAAACACTATAGCCACTTGGCAGAGTTGGTATGAGGAAAGTGCACAAGCACATTGCAAAGGAGCAGTGAGCTAATAATGACGCGTCCATGTTTAGGCAGTGTTTAAGGACCAGAAAGCGCTTTACAAACTAATGAAATAACAATAACTCCGTGAGGTAGGTAGCACTACTGCTTCCATTTTACAGGTGAGAACAATGAGGTTCAGAAATGCTGCTGCTTAGCCAAGGTCACACAGCTAGTTTCTGTGAGCAGGTTAGCATTCTATCTAATGGGAGCCATCTCTAGGGTGGGAAGGGAAGAAAGAAAAGGAAGAGAAAAGAAACAAGGAAATCGACACGATAACGTTATCATATATTTAAGAGGAATAGCAAATTGTGCATAATAGATTTGTAGTTTCATGTGCAATCATCTTTTTTTATTATACTATGTAATGGAAATGCTTGTTTTATTCCATAAATCAAAAATAATTATTTTTTAAAAGAACAATTGCTAGTTGATAAATATTTTGAACCCTGAACAAGATCGTTCACGGGATTTGAAGACAATGTTCAATTCTGCAAGGTATTGGCACATCAACTTGGAAAAGAGCTAATGGATGAATTATAACTGTCATTTGATCAAAAGGCTTGCTTATGGCACCTGGGAGATTAATGATGTTCCAAGCCAAGTTACAATAACTGGAGTTGTGTAATGATGAAATCAGCTTTCTCTGTTTTCTCACTGTGCGACTTTCTGTTCTGTCTCTGATTAGAACATGACATCAGCTTTGTTGGTTTGCAGTTGGACTGAGTCCCAGATTGGAACTCTTGGGACAAACAAAGAGACTTTTCAGTGGAACAGATTTGTGTTTACATTTCTCAGCCATTCTTTGAAGAAATTGAATTCAATGATATATCACAAACATAGACTGGTAGAGAGTCCTTGTGCTGAGAACCAAACCAAGCACATTCCTCCTGTTGCTAATGAAAATAATTTCATAATCTCCCCTTTAGTGGACCATAAGGTGTCCATAGCCTCTTTGGAATCATAATCTCTTAAGAGCAAGAGTGGGTTAGTAGAAGGAATTCCAAAATCAGAAGACCTAGACTAAATTTTTGATTCTTGAATATACCAACAGGGAGACAGTTAAACTGCCTTATCTTTTAATGCCTCAGTTTCTTTTTATGGAAAATGATGGGATTTACCTAAGTGAGTGCTAACATTCTTTCCTCTCTACTCCTGATTTTTTTAGAGTGAATCTTTGAAAGAAACTCATGACTTAGATTTAAGGAAGTACAAGGTGTACAGTAAGTATATGTTAACCAATCAGTCAATAATAATTTATTAAGCACTTATTGTGTCCCACATAGTGTGCAAAATGCTTTTGATATGAAGAAAAGCAAAAAAAAAAACCTCGTCCTTACCTCTTAGGAACTTACATTCTAATGAGGAAAAACAACATGTGAATAACTGCTATATAAGATATATTCAGAGAAGGCAGTCTGAGAGGAGGAGGGCATCAGTATCTGATGGATCAAGAAAGGACTATTTTTGGAGGCAGAACTCGAGCTGTGTCTTGAAGGAAGCCAGGATGGAGGTGAAGGAGCAGGGCATCCCAAGGATGCTGAACAATTTGTGCAGTGGTACAGAGATGGGTGACAGATTGTGCTTTTCAAGAAATTGCATGTTACAACATTATGTTTTTTGCGTGGTGGTTGTCCTTCATTCTCGAAGAGGACCAAAACGACATCACTATGCTAGAGTTAAGTTACAGTGTGTGTGGCTGTGGCTGATCAGACCAATACAAGCTCTGAATGTTCTACCACAGGTTGGGCTCAAAAAGTGCATGTGAACATTTGGGGTGGATTCTCTAAATTTGTGCATCTCACATTTCTTTTGAGCTACTGCAATTCTGCTTTGTTCATAGAACACAGACCCTTCTCCAATGTGGGCACACCATGTTGGGTGGTCCTGTGCCAGTGTCTCCCATTTCACATAATCAATTCCAAAATTCTTAAGAGAGACCTTGAAGGCAGTAAAGTAGGAAACCTGGGAAGTGGTTGGGTTATGAGAAGCTTTCAAGATCAAACCAGAATTTATATTTGGTGTTGGAGATAGTATGGAGACACTAGAGGTGACATGGGGGTAACAGAGGTCTAAGATATGCAAATATCATCTTTGCTAACATGTGTTAGTGTGACTTCTGCTTAGCACAACTATTGGCAAATAATAGAAACTTAAAACCTGTTTATTGAGGCACATTTAGGTAACTTAAAATAGCCCAAGGGAGAAGTGATAAGGACCCGAACTATGGTATTGTTTGGCAAAGGTAATGAAATAGAAGGGGCTGATGCAAGAGAAATTTCAGAGATAGTATTAACAATACTTCCCAAGTGATTTCATATGGGAGATGAAGAAGAGAGAAGGCACTAATGTCACCAAGGTAGAGTCAAGTTTGGGGTTTGTGAGAGGATGAAGACAATGACTCCAGTTTTAAATATGTTGAATATCAGGTGATACTGGGACACCCCAGTGAAGATACCCACCAGACAGTTAAACATTTGGGACTGTAACCCTGGGAAGAAGTTGAAAGTGGATCTCCACTAGTTTCTTCTTTTCTGTCTTTTAACCCTAGAGAAAACTTCCCTGGGCCCTTAAGCCTCTTCTTAAACTGTAGGACTTTCATGTCCTCTTTCATTTCTCAACTTCTTGAAAGGATGTTGTCTTTCAAGTAGACCTAACCAGCTTCCTCATGACAAATTCTTTTTTTTTTTTTGGAGAGGGGAAGGCAAGGCAATTGTGGTTAAGTGACTTGCCCAAGGTCACATAGACAGTAAGTGAAAGTAGATTTTAACTCAGGTCCTCTTGACTCCAGAACAGGTGATCTATTCACTGAGTCACCTAGTTGCCCCCACAAATTCACTTCTTAACAATTTGCCATCTGCCTTCCATTGGATTTCAGTAACAACTCATCCATTATTAGCCTTGTGACCTTGGGCAGGTCACTTTTTTTCTCTGTGAATGAGTTTCCCTATCTTTCAAATGATGGAGTTGGACTAGATAAATCTAAAGTGATTTCCTTTTTTTTTAATAATTCTTTGTTTTGAATTGGCTGGCCTGAGAAAGTCCCAGAAGGTATACTGAGATCCCTACAAGGGAATATGATCCTAGGGTGAGTTTTAGCTGTGGTAATATTCTTACATTCTAGTGTATACATTGACAATTCCACCAATATGATGCCTGTTCTGGAAATCGTCCATTCAGGAGAAGACAAAAAATAGCCAAGGTTCCTCACTCTTCTGCCAAGGATTTCTCCTGGCCTCTGATTAAATTCTGGATTCCTTTAATTCATTGTATGTATTTCTCTTTGTGGAAGTACTTGTTTACTCTAAATTTCTAGTCTTTCTTTTTTTCTCAACAAATGAGCCTGAAGATCTACTATGCCTATGAGATGTAGTAAGAATTCTCCAAGTTTTCATTCATTCATTCTGCTACAAGGACTCAACACTAGGGAAGTTATTGACCTTAAAGAAAATATATCTGTACAAAAATATTCCCAGCAGCACTATTTGTAATAAAAAGGAAACAGCTGATACGTCCAACAATTGATGAATGGTTAAACAAAATGGGAAGTGTTGTGTGATCGCATTTGGGGTTTTCTTGGAAAGATAGTGAAGTGGTTTGCTATTTCCTTCTCCAGCTCGTGGCAAACAGAGTTAAGTGACTTACCCAGGGTTATAGCTAGTAGCTCAGTCTAGATTTGAACTTATGAAGATGAGTCTTCCTGACTCCAGGTCCAACACTGTGCCATCTAGCTTCCCTCTATTATTAGCCCCACTTTAGGGTTGAGTGAACTGAGGCAGACAAAGGTTAAATGACCTGCCTGTGGCCACACAGCTACAAGGGTAAGAGGCTGGATTTGAACTCGGTTGTTTGACTCCAAGTCTATCCAACTGCACCATCTATGATGCTTTGTGTACAATGTCAGGCTTCTTCTAACTCCAAGCCTATTCTCTTTGTACTAAATCACAAACAGCAGTTGGAATGACCTTTCAAAAGTGAAGAGGGCCCCAGGCCATTCCTCTGGAAGCAGTCACAGAAGATGTTTAATTCCTATGAGTTGAGAATGCTCTGGCTGTGTCGAGAAAAGGAAGGAGGCATAGACCATGTACAGTTACTTTCTAGTTCTATGGAATGACAAAGATGGTGTGAAAGGTCACTAAGATTGGATCCACTCTTGCCATATGAGAAAATGTGAAAGAACTGCTGTAAGGGTTATAGGATTTAAAGATCTTCCATGCCTCTGGAATCTGCTGATATAGCAGGAAGGGGGGGGGGGGGAGAGGAAGCTGAAGCCAAGCTAGAGTGAGTGTGGTGGCAGTTGGGTTGGAATTAGGGTTAGGGTTGGACGAACTCATTCTGTTTTTGAGCCAGCCAGAATTTCTGCTAAGGACTGTCAGGGACAGGAACTGTGGGGGACTGTTGCTGCAGAGATCACGCTTCCTGGACGCTGAGCTGTTGCTGTGAGTGGGCAGAGGAGGACCTTTGCTGTTCTATTTTGAGGGCTTGAGAATGTGGGTGCTTACTACTTTAACTGCATATGCCAACTTCATAACTACTGTGATGGCTTTGACTTTCTGGTTGTGGGACTCAGTTTTCTGGTATTTGAATAAATGTTCTAGCTATATTCCCCATGTAGCGAGCCTGGTATATTTTGGGATTAATAACCACATCAGCATATTTATAGTTACCATAGGCATTGTAGATACTGCATTGTTGATGCAACTGGGAACTTGTTCCCCTGGAGAAGAAAGCCCATAGGTGGAGAATGATCTCCAAGTATTTGTTTGAAAAGCTGCCCTAAGAAAGAAAGATTACAGCTGTTCTGCTTTGGCCCTAGAGGAACAATTAAGATCTATGTACTGAAGCTGCAAAATGGAGAATTTAGGCTTGATGTCAGGAAAGACTTTCCAGCTCTAAGTGCTATCCCCTCGGGGAAAAGGGAGATGGCCAGTTCTCTTTCCCTGTAGTCTCTGAGCAAAGGCTGGCTAGCTCCTTGCCAGGGAAATTGTAGAGTGCATTCCTAATCAGGTATGGGTTGGACCCAGTGGATATGGAGGTCCTTTCTTTCTGTGAAGTTCTATGCTTCTCCAATTTTCCTCTTCCTCTTATACTGAAAAACATGAATGTCCCCAAAACTTCTTATAGGGGACAAGTGAGTGGTGGATTCCAGAATTCATTGTTTCTTCCTAATGGAATTGTACCATTATGTATATTTCCAAAGACCTGATTTCAGAAATAATGGCTGTAGGCCAACATACAGGCTTCCTACATTTTTACCATTATTAGGGGGAGACAACATGGTGATGTAAGTAGAGTTAGGAAATTTTGGGTTTGAATTCTGTTTCCCATGTTTACTATGTGACAGGCCAGTCACAGTCTCCCAGAGCCTCTGTTTCCTTAAGTGTGAAATGTGGACAGAATAATAATAATTTCACTACTTGCCTCACAGGGTATTTGTGAAGGAAAGTACTTTGCAAAATGCTGTACAGATAGCTTGATGGCACACGAGACAGTGTTGGCCTCGGGATTAGGACGACCAGAGTTCAAATTTGGGCTCAGATAGAACTTGCCAATGTCTGCTTCAGTCTTGGTGGATGATATAACACCTACCCTTTACAGGGCTATTGTGAGAATAAAAGGAAATAATGTTCCTTATTCCTTTCATTTATTATATGAAATTTCCCCTTACGGAAATATGTGTTTACTTTTAATTTCAAATTTTTCTTTTTTCTTTAACAAATAATACTGTATATCTACTATATTTGTCAGATGTAGTAAGAACTCCCCAAGTTTTCATTCATTCATTAATTCATTTTGCACTAAGGATGTCATTGATCCAAAAGCAAATATATCTGTACAAAAATCTTGCTTTGCAAACCTCATGCTGTGTAAGTGCTAGATATTATATAAATGTGAGTTGCTATTATGTTCTTGAGGTTGGAAAAAATGGATTGAAACTCAGAAATAAAATATGTACATGCTGCAGTTTCACGAAAGTATCACCACATTTTGTTCTGCATAGAGAAGGGTACTTCCTCTTGCTGTGTCAGGACACTGATGCTCTAGTGTGGCTCCTCTTCCTCTACTGAGGGTAGAGGCTGTCCTGGTAGCAAGGACAACACCCTGACACCTATGTCACAATTACAGATGGCCCTCAGGTCAGTGTAGACACTGAAGGGAAAGGAATGTTGGGAAAGAGAAGAATAAGAGAAATTATTTTCTATTCCTCATTACACTGATTGCTTGTTCCCTAGGCATCATCATCATCACCATCACGTGCTATTTATTTCATTATTTAACTGCATACATGTGTATTCCCTCCAGGCCCTTCTGCAATGGAGGGTAAGTGGCCCCTACTGTAGTACAGTGCATGGTGCGTGAACCTCCATGCCCCATTCACCCTCAAATAGGGTCAGTGTCGTCTGGAGAGGCAGCTCCCTGAGCTATTCACAGAAGCCCAGGGCCCAGTCCTTATTTTAGCATGCTGTTGTGAGTGATTGAGACAACTAAAAAAATTGTTTAGCTTCTTTCCCTTTCTGGTAGAATAAAATGGCTTGGGGAATAGGGGAGAGATGGGACTCATGAGCTTCCATCCTCCCTGGTGAGTTAAGTTGGCACAAGGTGATTCATTTGAAGCCACAGATGTTGAGTCTATGGGCTGATGATGTATTTACCCTTGATAATACAATAGGATAGGAACAATTAGCAACAACAATTATAATTATAGTAAGCATTTATGTAGCATTTAATGTTTGCAAAGCACTTCAAAGATATGATCTCATTTGATCTTCACATCAATCCTGGGAGGTATAATTATTTCCATTTTATAGATGAAGAAATTGAGGCAGCCAGAGGTTAAGTGACTTGCCAGAGTAATGTAGCCAGTAAGCATCTGAGGTCAGATTTGAACTCAAGGTCTCCCTGACTCCAAGTCCAGTGATCTCTCCACTGTGTCATCTGGGCCCTTCTAAAGGACAGAGACTGAACCCATGATTCCAATAACACAGGGAATTTTCAGATGAGGAAACTCTCTCAATTAGTGCAGATCCTCATGTGCTCTTCGATTTATGGTCTTGAGTAAGTGACTTGCCCAGTTATATATTGTTATATATCAAAGGCAGAACTCAAACCCAGGTCTTACTGGCTCTGAGGCCAGCTCTCCATCCACTATGGCCCATGGCCCCTCTTTCTGAAAGCTGTTCTTTTCTTTACTATGCTATGAAGCCTAAATCATCCAGAGGGCATCTTAAAATACTATTACATGTAGAAGGGGCAGCTGAAATGGTTAGGGGAGGGGCTGGTTCTATCTTCTTTCAAGGATTATTTTCCAACCACTGTGCACTTAATCCTGTCTGCCTCAGTTCCCTCATCTGTAAAATATGCTGGAGAAGGAAATGACAAACCACTCCAGTGTCTTTGCCAAGAAAACCCCACATGGGCTCACGAAGAGTCAGATGTGGCTGAACAATGACTGGACAACAACAACTGCATGAGATGGGATTGAAAATTGTTCATTATTCAGTGACCAATCACCTGGTGATAAGCTTCTCCCAGCTTAGTGAGGCTGGTCTTTAGATGATAAACATACATACACACATATACATATGTACATACGTGTGAGTGTGAGTGTGAGTGTGAGTGTGAGTGTGTGTGTGTGAGTGTGAGTGTGTGTGTGAGTGTGTGTGAGTGTGTGTGTGTGAGTGTGTGTGAGTGTGTGTGAGTGTGTGTGAGTGTGAGTGTGTGTGTGAGTGTGAGTGTGTGTGAGTGTGTGTGTGTGAGTGTGTGTGTGTGTGAGTGTGTGTGTGAGTGTGTGTGTGTGAGTGTGTGTGTGTGTGTGTGTGTGTGTGTGTGTGTGTGTGGTCCCTAGGCCCAAGGCCTAACTCTTTCCAGTTGAGTGGTAGTGGTAGAAATGGTTGTAGTGGTAGGAGCAGAATAAGTAAAAATAATAGCTGTAACAGTGATAACACTAGCATTTATATAGTGCTTTAAAGCTTGCAAAGAACTTTTTTAAGTTTTTAAGTTTTAATCCTTGCAACAACCCTATTGTTAATGTATTATATAGATGGGGAAACTGAGGCAGACAGAAATTAAGCAACTTGCCCAGAGTCATAGAGCTTGTAAATGTCTGAGGATGGATTTGAATTCAAGTCTTCTTGACTCCAAGTAGGGTGCTCTATCTACTGTATCACCTAGCTGTCTTTATGTACTGCTTCAATGCTGACAAAGTGCTCTCCCCAGTGATAACCCTGTAGAGTATAAGGGAGGACCTGCTTGTGATTGTTATCAGCTAAAATCTTTAAGAACCCTGTGTCCTCACATATACAAAAATATTCATAGCGTCTCTTTTTGGAGTGGCCAAGAACTGGAAACGAAGGCTGGGGGCGGTGGTGCCCATCAATTGTATAATATAATTCAACAAGATGCATGAATACGATGAAACATTATGGTGATAAAAGAAATGAAGAAAGATGTGGTTTCAGAGAAACCTGGAAAGACTTGTATGAACTGATGCAGAGAATGAAGTGAACAAAACCAGGAGAACAAGGTTATACTGTAACATTGTCTTTGTAAAAACAAGCAATTTTCAAAGAATTAACAACTTCAATCAGCTCGAGGATGAGCAGTGATTCTAGAGAACCAAAAAATGAAGAATGCTGTCAACTTCCTTCCAGAAAGGTAAAGGATTAATGTGCAGAACATTTTAGGATATGGCCAATACGGAACTTAACTTTGATTAACTATGTTTATGTTAAAAGGTTTTGTTTTTCTTGTTTTGGGGAAGAGGGGAAAAGAAGGGAGAAGGGAGAAAAATGCTTGATAATTGAAAGAAAAAACAGTGTCACTTCTGAGGCAATGGCTGCTTATGGCTTACAAAATATTCTCCCAAACACTACTGAATTTCATACTGTCAGCAACTTTTTCAGATAGGCAGAGAGGTATTATTATCCCCATTTTACAGATAAGGAAATTTAGACTTAGAGAGGTTTCATGGCTTGCCCAAGGTCACAGAGTAAGTTAAGTGACAGAGTCAAAGGTAGGAGTCATACTTTTTAATTTTGAGTTGTTGTTCAGTCATTTGAGTTGTGCCCAACTCTTCAGAGCTCCTTTTGAGATTTTCTTCCCAAAGACACTAGAGTAGTTCACCATTTCCTTCCCTAACTCGTTTACAGATGAGGAAATGGAGGCAAACAGGGTTACCCAGCTAGTGAGTATCTGAGTCCATATTTGAACTCAGGTCCTCCTTATTCCAAGCTTGGCACTCTATGCACTACACCACCTAGCTGCCCCTTTGATTCTGAGACATATAACTTTTAGGGAGGAAGAACTTTATTGCAATCTAGAATCAACACTGGGCTCCTGGTGACAAGACAGTCAGTGGAGATGGAGAATTTAATCACATAACTTTAACTAGAAGCAAACAGACTTGAGATGCCTTGCAAACAATTTAACTTTGAATCATTTCCCAACATGGTGGAAGTAATACTACAATATGATCTAAGATAATAATAGTTTAAAGTAATGTAGTGCTTACAAAAAATGTTCACATATACATTATCTCATTTTTTTTTTTTAAGCAATTGGGGTTAAGTAACTTGCTCAAGGTTACACGCCTAGTCATTATTTATGCGTGGGTGCTCATTTTCTGAGGCAGGATCTTATCTCGGGTCATCCCAACTCCGAGGCCGGCGCTCTTACTCACTGTGCCACCTAGCCGCCCCTTTTAGGGCAATTGGGGTTAAGTAACTTGCCCAAGGTCACACGGCTAGGTTTTTGTTTGTGTGGATTGTGTCGGAGGCCGGCTCCGAACTCAGGTCCTTCTGATTCCAGGGCCGGCTCTCTACTCACTGCGCCACCTAGCCGCCCCTCATTATCTCATTTTTATCATCACAAATAACTCTGTGAGGTCTGTACTGAAATATAATTATTCTTATTTTAAATCAAGGAAATTGGGACTCTGAGAGGTCAAATGTCTTTGTCAGGTTCCCCCAGCTAGTGAATGGAAGAACTGATATTCACCTAGATTTTTCAATATTTCTCTCCTCTTTAGCACTGGTCATTGGATAGTTAAGGCAAAAGACAGAGAGGCTCATGTATTAAAGTGCTAGTAGGCAGAAATACATGTAGTAATTTTGGGCTAAACGGAACTCCAGAAATAGTTATGGGTCATATAAAACTCTAAATAATGGCAACTTCCAGGAATACAGCTATCTCCCAAATGGATCATTATCCACAAATGCCTCAGTGTAATTACTTTCATACACAGTGTGTCTGTTGGAAACCAGCTTGATAGTACAAATTTCTTAGAAATACTAAACAAAAATACCAAATTGTGCCTGAAAGGGCCAACTATTAAGACTTTATGGGGTTAAAAACTGTCATTTCAACTGTATCATGGAATCCCTCACTTCTCTGCTACATCTGCCTCCCCTCAACTTGAATTCAACACAAGTATTTGCTGTGTAGCTACCCTGTCCTCAGAACTCTTATTTGGTGGAGTGGTGTTGGTGGTGGGTGGAGAGATATAAAAGACACAAAAGTTGGAGTTCCAGATCTACCATTTGCTAGGAATATTTACCCAAAACTAAATGTATGACTTTGGGCAAAGTCTTTAATCCCTCTGAGGCTTAGTTCTTTCGTTTGTAAAATGGCTAAGGTATTCCCTACCTCACAGGGCTGCTGTAAAGAAAGCATTTTATGAATCTAAACTCCCAAATGGATTTCTGATATCATCAATTCCTTCCAATAATGCAGATTGAAATTCATCCATCCTTTTTCTTTCTGATCAACACTTTGTCATGTTCCCCAAAAGTTCACCCCCGGGAGTTGACTCAACGTGCGGGATGTGTTTCTTTCTCCCAATATCAAAGAAGTTTCCAGTGGAGAACTCAGGCTGTCCACCCCTCATTCTTCACTCTTGACATATGACCAGCTCTTTTTCTCTTTCTGTCATACAGTTCCTTGGAGGGATCATTTATTCTTATTCTTCTTGCAGATCCTTGCATCCCACCCACACCCACCACATACCTCTCCATTGCCTTCTGGGTGATGCTTATCCATCGTTTTCAATGCAGGACTGTTCCATGACCTGCTGAACCAAGCCATTGTGGTATAAGGTTGGCATTGAAAAGACCGTCAATCCACTAAACCCTAGAGAACTACAAAAATAAAAGCATTGGGAAAGGAAGCAGTAACCTCGCTGAGCTCCTCTGTCACTAAGTCCCAAAGGGTAAATCTGAGCGGATTCCGGAGTGACGGAGCCCAGTGGAAGACAGAGTGTGGCAGAATCCAGCCCAGGAGGTTGCCCAGAGTGTCCGCACAGGTCGAGCGCAGAGCGCGTGGGGTCTGCACAGCTCAGACCTAAGAGCAGGCAAGCAGACTACACCAGAGAGAGAAAAAGCCCCAGCCTGCAGACTTACCGAGGACGAATCACAGTCATCTCCCAGAGGGAACGGATCATTGGAGCCAGGTAGGAGAGTAGGGCCCCCAGTGGAGAGAGTGGCTTCTCAGGCTGCATTCAGCCCCCAGCTTTGAAGTTTAGAAACTGCCTGCCTGTATAATACAGGGGCTGGAATGGCAAAGTAAATTCTAGCTGCTCCGATCCTCCCATCCCTCCTTCATGAAGCAGAAAACCCAAAGATAAGTCTCCCACCCAGATTGAAATCCCAAGTTAATGGAAATAGCCTCAGGCTTGAGAATCTCCAAGAAAGGGTGTAACTGAGACAGCCAGGAATCTGAAGAGAAGAGAGGGAGGGGACCCAACAAGCCCCACCTCACCTCACCAACAAAAGCCTACTTATAGCCCAGGGGTATAGAGGCAGAAATCTGAAGTGGTCAGAGGCATCCCCACCTACACATCTACATTCCTCACTGACTTCCCTGACTTAGCCATAAACTAGCCACCCAGAGGTATTCAAAGTCAAGGATCAGGCCCCAAACTCATAGCCTGAGACACTAAGAAACAGGAAGTCACAATAGGAAGGAAGGAAACTGAAAAGGAGAAGGGGAAGGCAAGAAAGTCTATTCGAGCACACTATGCAGGGCAAGAACAACAAAACACACAGGACAATATAGACTCTCTGCCCACACCAGAGACCACAGAAGGAAACATGATCTGGTCTCAAGCCCAAATAGCATTCCTGGAGGAGCTTAAGAAAAATTTTAAAGACCAAATCAGGGAGGCAGTGACCAACTTGGAAAAACGTCTGAGTGAAGTAATTGGAGAAAATACCTCCCTAAAAAAGGAACTTCAAAAACTAACTGAAGACCATAATTCACTAAAAATTAGATACAATCAAACTGAAACTCAGAACTCTATGATGCAGCAGGAGTCAATCGAAAAAAACAAGATGATCGAAAAATTGCAAGAAAATGTAAAATATCTCAATGTAAATTGCAAGTAAATGTAAAATGAAAAATAACTGACCTAGAGAACAGATCCAGGAGAGACAACCTAAGAATTATTGGTCTACCAGAAAGCCATGACGAGAAAAGCAGTCTAGACAACATCCTCCAAGAGATTGTCAAAGAAAACTGTCCTGAGGTCCTGGAATCAGAAGATAAAATAGCTATTGATAGAATTCACCGGACTCCTCCTGAAAGAGATCCCAAACTGAAAACTCCAAGAAATATAGTAGCCAAATTCCAGAATTATAAGATTAAAGAAAAAATTCTACAAGCAGCAAAAAAGAAACAATTCAAATATCGAGGAACTACAGTTAGGATCACACAGGACCTAGCAGCTTCTACATTAAAAGAGCGGAGGGACTGGAATTTGATATTTCGTAGGGCAAGAGAGCTAGGACTACAACCAAGGATTAACTACCCGGCAAAACTGAGCATAATCTTTCAGGCAAGGAGATGGATGTTTAATGAAGTAAGGGGCTTCCAGACTTTCCTAATGAAAAAGCCAGAGCTCAATGGAAAATTTGATCTCCAATTACAAGACTCCAGAAGAACATAAAAAGGTAAACAAGGGTAACATAGACTCACACATGCAGAAGTGCACACACCCACACCCACAAACACAAGCTCATTACCTGGGATGCAACAAGAGCAAAATGTTCACATCCCTATATGTGGAGCTGATAACTGTCAATATTTGAAATCTCTATGATTATCATGACCTGCAAAAGGGTTATACTTAGAGGGTGTGGGTATGAATGCACTAACATGGAGTCTAAAAAAAAAAAGACTATTAAGGGGATCAATGGTACTGTAATGGGAAAAAGGAAAGGATGAGCTAGGAAAAGGTAAAATATGCCATCTGAAGAGGCATCAAAACACACTATAGAAGAAGGGAAAGTAAGAGGGAGAGGAACATCATTTAAACACTATTCTCACTGGTTCTGGTTCAAAGAAGGATCAAATTAATCAGTGAAGTTTAAGAATCTAACGTGAATAGATACATAAATTCATTAAATAGAGGAATTGGAGGGAGGGAGAGGAGCACTGTTTGAAATTTACTCTCATTGGTTTGGAATCAAATGGGGAGTAATTTACTCTGATAAGTATAAAAATTTATTGTGTCCTATAGATAGTGGGAGGGTAAGGGGGGGTGAAAAGGAGGAGACTAAAGGGAGGGATTATAAGGGAGGGAAATAGTAGTAAGGGGAGAGGGTAGGTTAAGAAGGGGGGTCACTGGGTGGGAACACTGAGGGAGGGGGCGGTCAAAAGGGAAAACTTCAAGGAGGGGAAGGGAGAAGGAATAAACAAAAACATAAACAGGGGAGGGAATAGGATGGAAGGGAAGAGACAGATAGTCATCATTACTGTGAATGTGAATGGGATGAACTCTCCCATAAAACAGAGGCGGATAGCAGAATGGATTAAAAACCATAATCCTACAATATGCTGTCTTCAAGAAACACATTTGAAACAAAGGGATACCCACAGGGTAAAGGTAAAAGGTTGGAGTAAAATTTATTATGCCTCAGCTAAAGTAAAAAAAGAAGGGGTAGCAATACTTATCTCAGATAAAGCAAAAGCAAAAATAGATCTAATTAAAAGAGATAAGGAAGGAAACCATATCCTACTAAAAGGCACCATTGAGAATGAAGCAATATCACTACTTAATATATATGCACCAAGTGGTATAGCATCCAAATTCCTAGAGGAGAAGTTAAAGGAATTAGAGGAAGAAATAGATAGCAAAACTATACTAGTGGGGGACCTTAATCTCCCCCTCTCTGAACTCGATAAATCTAACCTCAAAATAAACAAGAAAGTAGTTAAGGAGGTGAATAGAATCTTAGAGAGACTAGATATGATGGATCTCTGGAGAAAACTGAATGGGGATAAAAAGGAATTTACTTTCTTCTCAGCAGTGCATGGTACATACTCAAAAATAGACCATGTACTAGGGCATAAAAACCTCACAATCCAGTGCAGAAAGGCAGAAATAGTAAGCGCATCATTCTCAGATCATGATGCAATAAAAATTATATGCAATAAAGGACCATGGAAAGATAGACTAAAAACTAATTGGAAACTAAACAATTTAATCCTAAAAAATTGGTGGGTCAAAGAAGAAATTATAGAAACAATCAATAATTTCATTCAAGAGAATGATAATAATGAAACAACATAGCAAAATTTGTGGGATGCACTAAAGGCAGTTCTCAGGGGAAGTTTTATATCCCTGAGTGCATACTTAATTAAAGCAGAGAGAAGGGAGGTCAATGAATTGGACATGCAATTGAAAAAGCTAGAAAAAGAACAAATTGAAAATCCCCAATTTAGTACTAAATTAGAAATATTGAAAACCAAAGGTGAGATTAATAAAATTGAAATTAAGAAAACCATTGAATTAATAAATAAAACTAAGAGCTGGTTTTATGAAAAAATCAACAAAATTGATAGACCCTTAGTCAATATGATAAAAAAAAAAGAAAGAAGAAAACCAAATTATGAGTATCAAAAATAAAAAGGGTGAATCTACCTCCAATGAAGAGGAAATCAAAAAAATAATGAGGAATTATTTTTCCCAATTGTATGCACATAAATATGACAATCTTAGTGAAATGGATGAATATTTACAAAATCACAAGTTGCCCAGATTAACTGAAGAGGAAGTGAATTACCTAAATAACCCCATCTCAGAAAAAGAAATCAAACAAGCCATCAAAGAACTCCCTAGGAAAAAATCTCCAGGGCCAGATGGGTTCACTAGTGAATTCTATCAAACATTTAAAGAACAATTGATTCCAATACTCTACAAACTATTTGGGAAAATTAGTGAAGAAGGAATCCTACCAAACTCTTTCTATGACACAAATATGGTACTGATTCCTAAATCAGGAAGAGATAAAACAGAGAAAGAAAATTATAGACCAATCTCCCTCATGAATTTAGACGCAAAAATTCTAAATAAAATATTAGCCAAAAGACTCCAACAACTTATCACAAAAATAATACACCCTGATCAGGTAGGATTCATTCCAGGAATGCAAGGATGGTTTAATATTAGGAAAACCATCAATATAATTGAGCATATCAACAACAAAACTAGCAAAAACCACATGATCATCTCAATAGATGCAGAAAAGGCTTTTGACAAAGTACAACATCCATTCCTATTAAAAACACTAGAAAGTATAGGAATAAATGGAGCCTTCCTTAAAATAGTTGCTAGCATCTATCTAAAACCATCAGCAAGTATTATATGCAATGGGGATAAACTAGAAGCCTTTCCAATAAGATCAGGAGTGAAACAAGGGTGTCCACTATCACCCCTCTTATTCAGTCTGGTACTAGAAACGTTAGCAGTAGCAATTAGAGAAGAAAAAGAAATCAAAGGAATCAAATTAGGCAAAGAAGTGACCAAGCTGTCACTCTTTGCAGATGATATGATGATATACTTAGAGAATCCTAGAGAATCAAGTAAAAAACTACTTGAGACAATAAATAAATTTGGCAAAGTTGCAGGATATAAAATAAACCCACATAAATCCTCAGCATTCCTGTACATCTCTAATAAAACTCAACAGCAAGAGATAGAAAGAGAAATCCCATTTAAAGTCACTGTAGACATTATAAAATATTTGGGAATCTACTTGCCAAAACAAACCCAGAATCTATATGATCACAACTACAAAACACTTCTCACACAAATAAAAGCAGATCTAAATAGTTGGAAAAATATCAATTGCTCGTGGCTGGGTCGAGCTAATATAATAAAAATGACAATTTTACCCAAACTAAACTATATATTTAGTGCCATACCAATCAATTTACCAAAAAACTACTTTCTAGAGTTAGACAAAATAATAACAAAATTTATTTGGAAAAACAAACGGTCTAGAATATCAAGGGAATTAATGAAAAGAAATGCTAGGGAAGGTGGACTAGCTATGCCAGATCTTAATCTGTATTATACAGCAGCAGTCATCAAAACTGCTTGGTACTGGCAGAGGTGTAGAGTAGTGGATCAATGGAATAGATTAGGTGCAGGAGACCCAGCAGTTAATGAATATAGCAATCTATTGTTCGATAAACCCAAAGACCCCAGTTTTTGGGATAAGAATGCACTATTTGACAAAAACTGCTGGGAAAACTGGAATACAGTATGGCAGAAACTGGGCATAGACCATTATCTAACACCATATACCAAAATCAAGTCCAAATGGGTCCATGATCTAGGTAAAGGATGATACTGTAAGCAATTTGGGAAAGCAAGGAATAGTTTACCTGACAGATCTGTGGAGACTTTAGGACCAAACAAGAATTAGAGAGCATTATAAAATGCAAAATGGATAATTTTGATTACATTAAATTGAAAAGCTTCTGTACAAACAAAGCCAATGTAACCAAGATCAAGAGGGAGGTGGGAAATTGGGAAAGAATTTTTACAACTTGTGTCTCTGATAAAGGACTCATCTCTAAAATTTATAGATAATTGAGCCAAATCTATATGAATACAAGTCATTCCCCAATTGAGAAATGGTCAAAGGATATGAATAGGAAGTTTTCAGAGAAAGAAATTAAAGATATCTATAAGCATATGAAGAAATGCTCTAAATCACTATTAATTAGAGAAATGCAAATCAAAACAACTCTGAGATACCACATCTCTCCAGTCAGATTGGCTAAGATGACAAAACAAGAAAGTGACAAATGCTGGAGAGGATGTGGGCAAATTGGAACACTAATACATTGCTGGTGGAGTTGTGAACTTATCCAACCATTCTGGAGAGCAATCTGGAATTATGCCCAAAGGATTATAAATAATTTCATACCCTTTGACCCAGCCATACCACTTTTAGGGTTATATCCCAAAGAGATCATAGTAGTGGGAGGAAGAACCATATGTACAAAAATATTTTTAGCAGCCCTTTTTGTGGTTGCAAAGAATTGGAAACTAAAGGGGTGCCCATCAATTGGGGAATGGCTAAACAAGTTGTGGTATATGAATGTAATGGAATTTTATTGTGCTATAAGAAACGAGGAGGTGACGGATTTCATAATTACCTGGAGAGACTTATACAAACTGATGCTGAGCGAGAAGAGTAGAATCAGAAGAAATTTGTATACAATCACAGACATACCATATCTGTGACGACCAACTATGACAGACTGGACTCTTTTCAGCAATGCAGTGATATAAGTTAATCCCGAATGACTCAAGAAAGTGAGAAATGCGCCATCCAGAGATATAACTAGAAAGAACTGAGCCTGAATCCTGATGGAAGCAAACTAAATGATCTTGTTCTTCTCATTGTTTGGTTTTACTTCTTCCTTATCATCTTTCATCCCACCTAGTACAATATGCCTTTGTAATCGGAATAATGTTTAATATGAATACATTTGCAGACCCTATACTGTACTATATGCTGTCATGAGGGGAGGGGGGAGGGAAGTAAAGGAAATTTGAAAATCAAGGAACTATGGAATTGAATCTTGTTAACTGAAACTAAACTAATAAATTAATTAATAAAAAATAAATAAATGAAAATATATTAAAAAAAATAAAAGCATTTAAGACATGATTCCTCCCCCAAATGAGAGCTTACAATCTTTCAATAAGAAATACATATGTAAAACAGTTAAACAACAATTTAAGGCAGTATATGATTAAATGCCAAAATAGTCATATCTGACTCTTTGTGAACCCATTTGGCAAAGATACTTGGAATGGTTTGCCATTTCATTTGCTGGTTCATTTCACAGGTGAGGAAACGGAGGCAGATAGGGTTAAGTTAGTTGGTCAGGGTCATACAGCTAGTAAGTGTCTGAGGCTGGATTCGAACTTATGAAGATGAGTTTTCCTGATTCCAAGACCAGTGTGCTATCCACTATGCCACATAGCTGCCCTTAAAAGCAACAGTGTGAAGAACAGAAAGATTTATCTAGATTGTGATAATTTAGAAACAGTCCCCAGAGAAGATAGACCTTAGACATTAGCAAAGGCACCATGATGCTATTATGTTGAGGGTATGAGGGGTGGGGATATAAGTATGAATGTGGCCTTAGGTAAACTCAGCAATGGGAGTTTTAAGAAACCCTCTGTTTCTTAAACTAGAAGAGTGCTAATTTTCCCTTGCCTTACCCAGCCTAAACTTGCAAATTGATTAGCCCCTTTTCCCTCCCCACCCTTTGGAACACACTACTCCATTATTTGGACCTGATGCCAATGCTCTTGTCACTTGTCTGATATCTGTGTGCTTCAGTGTTGACTCAGCCATTTGGTCATATGGGATAACATATGTGAAGTGCTTTGTAAACCTTAAAGCCTTATGAAGACATTGGCTATTATTTTTATCTCTCATTCTCTATATATAAGTACTGCTGATTGAGAAGGGTTTGTCTCCCATATCCCCATGTGCAAACAGGCTTGTGATGATAAAGAATGTTGTATCTGTAGAATACTTGGGAATAACTAGCCCTATCTAATCTCTTCTTGGGCAGCTAGGTGGCACAGTGGATGCAGTTCTGGGCCTGGAATCAGGAGGACTCACCTACCTGAGTTTGAATCTGGCCTCAGACACTTCTTAGCTTTGCAATGCTGGACAAATCACTTAGCCCTCTTTGACTTAGTTTCCTCCTTTTTAAGTGAGCTGGAGAAGGAAATGGGAAACTACTCCAGTATCTTTGTCAAGAAAACCCCAAATGGGGTCATGAGGAGCTGGGCAGGACTGAAAACAACTCAAGAACGACACCGAGTCATTAGACTTGGGCCAAGACTTTAGATTGCCTCTCATGATTTGGGGTTATATACATAGTATATACATAGTACTGTAGATTCATATCTGGATGGGACCTCAAATGGTGTTTCCCCCAACCCCCTCTTCTTACAGGTGAGAAAACTAAGCCAGAGGGACTTGCCTAAAGGCAAGCAGATAACAAGTGACATAGCTAGACATAGATTTGGTCTGAGGCCATCTGACTCCAAATCCAGGGCTCTTTTCACTTGACTACACTCTCTGGCTCAGGGTATTCCTACTGTGATGAAGATGGCATACTCTGACAAATGTTGTTCAGTTGCTTCTGTCGTTTGCATCTCTTTGTGACTCCATTCGGAGTTTTCTTGGCAAAGATACAGAAGGGATTTGCCAGTTCCTTCTCCAGATCATTTTACAGATGAGGAAACTGAGGCAAACAGGGTTAATGACTTGTCTAGACACAGCTATTAAGTATCTGAGACCAGATTTGAACTTATGAAGTTGAGTCTTCTTCCTAATTTCAACCTGGAACATAGCTGCCCCCTGATAAACATGTTAATTATGTCAATTTTTTTTCAGTATGTGTTGTTTGAACCCAGAAGCTCTAACTCTAGAGCCAGCTGACTGGTGCAGTAGATAGAGTGCCAAACTTGGACTCGGAAATGCCTGAGTTCAAATTCAGCTCAGACACTTACTAGTTGTGTGACCCTGCCTGGGCAAGTCATTTAACCTCAGTTTCTATGAATATAAAATGGAGATAACAGCACCTACCTTCAAGGGTTATTGTAAAGATCAAATGAGATAATATTTGAAAAATGCACTTGACTCAGTGCTTGGCATGTAATAGACTCTATATAAATGCTTATTCCCTTTCCTATTCCACTGTCATTAAGAGCTTCCAAAAAAACCATTTTGGATAAAACTAAATATTAATCTTATTGTACATGTTGAGGGAAAATGGTAGATTGGAAGAGACTACTCCTTTAGCTGCATGGATTCAGCCTGAATGAAGAAATGAGAAAAGAAAAAAATGGGTGCTTCTATATTTTCAAAAATCTGTTTTTGGGAAAGGAGGGACCTTCACAATGGGGGGGGGACTAATAGCCCCAGGTTTTGCCATATTCCTTCCCCTGCTTCATATTTTTTCCCTTTTTCATAGTCTATCTTCCGTGCCATCACAAGTGATGACAAAACAACAAAAGCATTGTATGTGAGCACCTATGAGCAAAATACAAATCACTCAAAATGACCTGTGCAAGTTAAGGAAGAGCCTGGAAACAGAACATATTTGTATAGATAGACAGAAAGGAGGGCAGACAAGAAGAGAATTCAGAGCCAAGGGAGTAGCTGCACCTGGGATTTGGAGATAGTCATGGCCACAAACCGTGGTGGATGGGGGAAATGCCCGCTAATGTGCATAGAATAAAGTATCCGTGATAAAGAATGCTAAACAGATTGGGGGGGTGTGGGCGGAGGATGTGAGGTGAAGGAACAAGCATTTATTAAGTGCCTACTATATACCATGCACTCTGCTAGCATATGATCTCAACTGAGACTGGTAAGGTGGTTGATGGTGGCTGTGTATGGGGAAGCAGTTCAAATAGTTCATAGGAGAAAGGAAAGAAGGAATACAGCCAATAGAGCACATACTACTAAAAATACATACATATACACATACAGACATGCGTACCTGTATACAGGGTGTCCCTAAAGTCTGGACACATAGGCAATCTCGTTAACTATGCATATTTTCAAGAAATGAAACGTTCAACAACATTTTATTTAATTCGCATAAATTTTAGACATGACAATTGCATATGGATATAAGCTTTCATTAGCTACTGGGGACTATTTTCCATATTAATGAGATGAAATGAATTAATGAGATTTCCTATGTGTCTCCTATGTCTTCCTATGAAATCTCATTTATGCTAATTAAATAAAATATTGTTGAAAATTTCATTCATTTCATTTCTTAAAAATATGCATAGTTAATGAGATTTCCTATGTGTCCAGACTTTAGGGACACCGGATACATATACACAGATGCACATACATATATATTATGTACACACACACACATGCACCTATATGCATATACAGTGTTAAATAGACATACATGTATGCAAAATTATATGCATATGTGCATTTAAAGCTAGTGCAAAAACATATGCTTACATGTATATTTAGTCATGTGTATGCACATGCATGCATGTTCACATGCACATATATATGTGGATATATATCCATGGATATCCATACATGTGGATAAAGAGAATATGAATATTCTGAAAGTTCCCATCACTGGAATAACAACTAGAATCCTGTGAGTGGGAGATAAATCCTAACATATTCTGATAAGTTTTCATCATCACAGCTTTGTGGCATGTTAAGTAAATTTAAATTTTTCAGCAAGGCACTACTGAGAAGTACATTATTATCAATCAGCTAAGGGGGTGATTAAATTAAGTCCCACCCAAAGCACTTGTTCTAGTGAGGATTTCCAACCATATGTACCAAACCTATTTAAAAATTATTTAAAATCTGTTGAAAATGCTTATAATAATTCTAATCCATAGAATTAGGCCAGGGGGTTTTAACCTAGGGCTTGTGAACTTGATATATGTGTGTGTGTGTCTCTGTGTGTGTATGTTTGTGTGCATATACATTCACATATATACACCTATACTACTACTTTGAATTACATCATATTTATTATAGTCATCTACCTTTGTTGTTCACCTTCATACAACTTTCACCTGTGACTGAGAAGCTGTAGCATGTGCAGTGGTCACACCTCAGTAAACCATCTGGTAGGGGGGCTAAACTAGGTCAAAGATAACACTCCGACCGCACACCCATGGGTGAGTTAGGTGGATGTCCACCCCAAGCATGTGCAGAATGGCAGATGAGAATAATCTGTTCCAATGGCCATGAAGGTGACTGAAGCGGGCTCTGGGGAGTGCTTACAGCGTGGCCAGGCATGAAGACACCAAGGCTGTCCACTGCATCCCAGGCCATCACCAGTTTTGCCTTTTGTTTTGCCATTGGACTTTGATGACTCAGGAAAAGAGAGTGAGGCTGACAACTTTGCACAACTCTGCCTCACTTAAATCTAATTCATATGCAAGTTAAGATATCCTCTGTTATGTCACCAGTCCTCTTTGAAAACAAAGGATGAACAGTTATGTTATATCATATTTAGATAATTTTGCCTTAATATAATTGGTTTTCTTTGTCATCCTATGTATTTAATTTTTAAAAGCGTTATTCTGAGATGGGGTTTATAGGCTTTGGAAGATTACCAGAGGGCTCTATGACATGTTAAAAAAAAAAAAGATTGAGAATCTCTGCCTCAGACACGTGGGGTCCTGGTTGATTGACCCGAGTGTATCACAGCATCAAAGGAACAAGCACAAAGCCTTCTTGACTATGATGGTGCTCCAGGGTATGCATAGCCTCTTTATGGTTGTTTTCTAAAACATCAAACTGCACTGCACAGTGTAGGACCTTCCAGTGCTGATGACTTTGGAACTGAGCAGCCTCTGGTCAAGGGCAATTCTGAGAATGTATACCTGACTTGGGGGAAGAATCAGTCTTTTTTGTGGCACTGAGGGTTCTCTTCAAATCCCAGATGGAGAAGGGAAACACAGAACATGAGCTCTGAAGAGAGACTGAGATCAAGGCCCATTTTCTGTTCCTCTATTTATGGACACTAAGTGCTTGTGACAATAGAGTAGGGAAAGAGTGCTGGACTTATGAGATGCACAAATGGGGAAACTGAGGCTCAAGGAGATGAAGTAATTTGCCTAAAGCCACACAGGGAATATGATTTAGAGAACCCAGGTCCTCTGACTCCAGGATTCCACTGTAACACACTGGCTTCCAGAAACATGTCCAGAGGTGCACCTCTGCCATGACCAATACTAGGTAACCCTACAAAGAATGACAGAAAAGATGACCATCTAGCATGATCCTGAAGAGCTAGCAGATGCCTTGATTGACTGGGGGAAGAAAGTAATTCACAGAGACATTAAGCCTGGGAATTTTATGGGGCTAGAAAGGACTCTTTTGCAGTCATTTATCTATCAATCAGTCGATGACGCTGGTCAGATGCTGTGCTAAGTTCCTGGGGATGCAAAGAAAAAGCAAAACCAATCCCTGCCCTGAAGGAGCTCTTACATTCTAATAAAGGAGAATATATAAAGGCAAATATAAGATACACCCAAAATACATGGAAGGTAACTTGAGATATGGTGTGGGTAGAGGTATAGGGAAAAGCTCCCTACAGAAGGCATTTGTGCTGAATCTTAAAGGAAACCACAGATTCTAAAAAGCAGAGATGAGGAGAGCGTGAATTCCAGACATAGGGGACAGTCTATGGAATGCTGAGGAGCTGAAGTCAGTTTGTCTAGATCTTAGAACTTTCAGAGGAGAAACTTGGGTTGCAGGACTGGAAAGCAAGATGAGGACAGGTTGTAAAGAGCTTTAATGCCCAACAGAAGACTTATATTTGATCCTGGAGGTCACTGGAGTTTATGGAGAGGTAGTAACATAAATCTTAGGAGAATCACTTTGACAGCTGTATGGGGGATAGATCAGAGTAAGGATAAACTAGGGTCACGGAGATAATGAGGAGGTGGGCAAAATGATGAGGGCCTGATTCAGGGTGGTTTTCTCCCTCCTTTCTCTCCCTCCCTTTCTTTGTCCCTTTCTTTTTCTTCATGAGCATCACAATTTCTTCTGGTGTTGTAGATGATCTAAATTTCTGTGTTAAAAAAAATCACTGGGTGGTGACCAGCTTTCTGTGAAATTAGGGAAGGAGACTTATAGGAGAGATGTAGAGATAGGAACAAATTTGGCAGCCAAACTAACACTTAATCTCATTGCCTTTCTTCCTGTACTTCCAATGTTACAAAGTAGAGAGATTGGGTTGTCAGAGTCCTTTTGTTGGGAAAAAGTAATCATTTGGTTTCAGCAGAACACCCATGATAAATTGTGTTTCCATTGCATGTACATTTTGGATAAGAAGCAACAGACATGGCTACTTTGGGTAAGGTTGGGGAATACAGAGGTGGTTCTTTAATGAAAAGGAATGTTTCCCCTTTAAAAAAAAAAGTTGCAATGGGCTCCATCCCCCTCTGCACATTCCCCTACCTACAATTTAAACATTCTGTACATGCTCAGTTCTATGCAGAAAATACAAGAAAGCATCCTCTACCATCCCTGCAGTGATAACTAGTATCCTGTTCATAACTAATGGATGCTCCACACAGCTTTCCCACCCTTCCTCTCTGGTACCCATAGAGTCTGATTCCTAGATGAGATCTGCCCCAATGCTATAGATCGTCTATTTTCTTGTTTTACACAAAGAAATGAGCAAAACTTAAAATAAGTAGACAAAGTGCCTTACTTAATAGGTGCTTGTTGATTGATAGACTGAAACCTTCAAATAACCAGCATGTTTGTTGCATTCTACTTCTAGATTAAAAAAAGAGAGACCTAGGACAACTACACAGAATAACATCCTCTGGGACAGAGATGTCACACATCCAGCCTCAGGCAGCATCCTGCCCACAGCACTTCTGAGCACCAAGAACCACCTTAAAATGTAATTGGAAAATATTTTAGAAAATAAATAAAAATACAATATAACATAGATAACATTACATTTTAAACCTTAGTCAACCTAGCAAAAAAAACTTAGGCAGTAGACAGCCCACAGGGATCCTTTTGTACCATGATAGGTTCCATTTTAATTTGAACTGGATACCACTGTTCTAGCAGTGATTGTCACAGTGATGAGTCACAATCGGGCAAATATTTTCTACCTCTAGTACAAAAAAATTAATTCATCTTATATTTTTGATAATTTATCAACAACCAAACAGGTCCAGTGCTCCTTCTCTGTTTTATCCCTGGCAGACCAGCTGAAGTGAAGCACTTGGATGAGGAATATTACATAATAGATGCTCAATAATACTTGATTTCGAGTTTGTTGTTGTTTAGTCATTATACAGTTGTGCCTGACTTCTCATGACCCCCTTATGGGGTTTTCTTGGCAGGTACTGGAATGGTTTGCCATTTCCTTCTCTAGCTCACTTTACATGTCAGGGACTGAGGTAAACAGGATTAAGTGACTTGCCCAGGGTCACACAGCTAGTAAATGTCTGAGGTCAGATATGAACTCAGGTCCTGCTGACTCCAGACCCAGCACTCTATCCACTGCATCACCTCACTACCCCAATTTTTAAATAGGGTAACATCAAGAACAATGTAAAGAAATTTCAATTTTCTCATCTGTAAAATGGGAAAGCAATAATTCATCCCTCCCACCTCACAGTGTTACTTTGAGAATCAAAGGACATTTTATATACAGTTGTCTGATCTTCCACATCCTGGGGTTAGGAAAGCCGTGCCACTTTGATCTAAAAAATTCACATATTTTGGCCCTGCGTTTGTACCAGAGAAGAAATCTGAAAGGTATCAGAAGATAAAATATGTTGATGTTATATGATACTATACAAATATTTTATGTATATCTGAGTTTCTAAACTATTCTGTGTCATTTGCTGGATTTCATGTGTCGTCTGCAGCTTCCACAAAACCCCCAAAATATTCCCATTTAATTTCTTATGCTAGCCTATAATATATCAAAATCCTGATGGGGAAGGTCATGATGTAGAAAGGATAACTGTAGACAATAGATAGATAGATAGATAGATAGATAGATAGATAGATAGATACACACACATTTATATAAATATATATATATGTGTGGATATAGTGTGTGGATATATATATATACATATATATACACCTATAAATAGTGTGTATGTGTATATATACACTATGAGTGTGTGTGTACACAAACACATATACACATACACACACTGTGTGTGTCATTTGACCCTTAAAACAAGCCTGGGAGTTAGATGTTATTAGTATGCCTATTTTATAATCAAGGAGACTGTTGTTCAGTCATTTCAGTCATGTTTGACTCTTTGTGACCCCATTTGGCATTTTCTTGGCTGTGGTTTGGAGTGCTTTGCCATTTCCTTCTTCAGCTCATTTTACAAATGAAGAAACTGAGGCAAATAGGGTTAAGTGACTTACCCAAAGTCACATTTAAACTCAGTAGCTAACAACTATATAGTGTTTACAGCATGCCAAGTGCTTTAAAATAATTATCTCAATTGATCCTCAAAACCATCCTGGGAGTTAGGTGCTATTATTCTCATTTTACAGTAGAGGAAACAGAAGCAAAAAGAAGTTAAATGACTTGCCCAGGGTCACACAGTCAGTAAGTGTCTGAAGTCAGATTTAGGCTAGGACTCTATTCACTTCACCATTCTCTCTCTTTCTCTCTCTCTCTCTCTCTCTCTCTCTCTCTCTCTCTCTCTCTCTCTCTTTCGCTCTCTCTCCTCTCTTCTGTCTATCCACATACATATGTTATGTATATACACATGAATACACATACTATATTGATATATTAAAAAGGTACTAAAGAAAATATTTTACATATTAAAAATCAGATTATATTTCCAATTATATTAATATATTAATTATCTCACTATATAAATTATATTATATTGCTATATGAATTGTGTTAACATTTTATATAATCTTACTATTTTGATTTTAATTAATATAGAAATATATTAATATTTTGAAGCATATAATGAGTCATTATTTTTATTTGATATGAAGAAAGTAGGCTATAATGTTTCAAATTAAGTGTATATATGTACATATATTCATGCACATATATGCATGTGTAGACATCTATATATACATACATATATACCTATATGTAAACTTAGGGTTTCAATTTTCATATGTCATATAATATGTACACACATATAGATATAGATATATAAATACATATATATGTAAAGAAACTAGAATAAGCAGCTTAGTGCAGTATGTATGTATATGTATATATGAAATATATTTTATATATACATATATAGGCTTTCTGACTTTCATAATGGGAAAGGTAATTTTAAGATCTTCCATGCCCCTTAATAGGCCAAATGTAATCACGTGGAGCCTGTGAAAGGAGGAGTTTGCTGAAGGATAGAACAGAGCCCAGAGGAAGCTGGGACTCAGAGCAGTTAGAACAATGGAAGGAGAGGATGAAGGCAAGGAGACAGCTAGGTATGGTGTTGCTTCCTGCAGTGATAAAGCATGTTAACTTCTTTGTTGTTATTTGGCTTTCTTGTCGTTGGGATTCAGTTTTCTGGTGTTGGGATCTGGCTTTCTGGTATCTGAATAAATGTTTTGATTCTTTCTTATATATGAAGAGTGTGTCATATTTTGCAATTCAGAACTATACCATCATAGTTCTACCATATCACATAATCTCTCTGTTCACTCAGTTTCCTCATCTGCAAAATGAGAGGGTTGGACTTCATGTCCCCTATTGTCTCTTCCAAGTCTAAATCTGGGATCCTAGAAGTCTGACTTTATATGTGATGTTGCAGGGCTATAAGTTCCCTGTGTCTGCAAAGAAGGAGTGCTGGGGCATTTTCGTATCTCTTTTCCTGGAGCAAAACTCGGTAATTATAATTTCACAGCATTCAATTTTAATATTTTTGCTGTAGCTAATCTTTCCGATTAGATTATTGTGGGCATTTCTTCCCTTTTTAAAAATAAGCAATGTTTCTAAAGCCCAATGGCCTTGTTCTTTATTAACTTCTGTTTTACATCATTCATTTCTGCCAGATTTTGAGTTACAATCATTTTCCCCCCATTATTCCCCTACCAAACCTCCCAGAATAGCAGTCCCACAAGATATTGCTTCCTCCGATCTGCTCTCTCCCATACTTTCTCCCATACCCCCTTTGACTTTTCCATTAGAGGAAGGTGAATCTTTGTATCCCAATGCCTGCACATCTTATCTCCCTATTAAAAGCAAAAGAGTATTAATAATAGTATTTATATATCTTTGAAACATTTAATCTTAATACCTCGAATTTCAGATCCATTTCCTTCCTCCCTTGTCACCCATTCCCTCTGGAGAGATAAGTAATTCAGTATATGTTGTACATGTCTAGCTATGCAAAACATTATCATAGTAGATATATTGTACAAGGCTGCTTATAATTCCCTCCCACTCATCCCACCCCCCACCTGGTCCATTCCCTACATGATCCTGTCCCTCTTCTATAGTGGGTACTTCCAACCTCCCCTCACCCCAAGGATGCCCTCCCATCCATCATCCCTCCTCTCATCCCCCTTCCCCCTATTCTGCTGCAGGTTGAGATATCCCATTTAGTATGTATGTCATTCTCTCCCTGAACCTAATTCAATGAGAATGTGGTTTTGCCTTTTTTGCCTTACTATTCTCCCCCTCCCTTGCAACCACTTCCCCTTGCTTCTTCTACATAAGATAGTTTACCCTCCCCTGTCTCTCCCCATCTCCTCTTGCCACTTTCCTCTCTCACCTCATAATTTCATCCCTTGAGTATTCTCCCTTCCCAACAAATTCAACCTATGCTCTCTATCCATATATAATTGTAACCATCTACACACACATTCACATATGTATTCATATGACCACACCCCCTTCTTCCATTATTTTCATAGTGAGAAAGATATCATCAGTCACTGTTATTGCTTTTCCATATAGGAATGGAAATAGTTCAACTTTGATAAGTTCCTTTTGATTTCTTTTCCCTGATTACCTTCTCAGGCATCTCTTCCTTCTTGTGTCTGGATGTCAAATTTTGTATTCAATTCTGGTTTTTTCATCAAGAATGTTTGAAAGTCCTCTATTCCACTGAATGACCATATTTTCCCCTGAAACAAAATACTCAGTTTTGCTGGGTAGGTGACCCTTGGGTTCACTCCCAGCTCTTTTGCCCTCTGGAGTATCATATTCCATGCCCTTTGATCCCTCAGTGTAGAAGATGCCAGGTCCTGTGCCATTCTGATTGTGTTTCCACAATATTGAAATTGTTTCTTCCTGGCTGCCTGTAGTATTTTCTCCTTGATCTGGGGATTCTGGAACCTGGCTATAATATTCCTGGGAGTTTTCTTTTTGGGATCTTTTTCAGGAGGTGATTTGTGGATTCTTTCAACCTCAATTTTGCCCTCTGGATCTAAAACATCAGGGCAATTTTCCTTGAGAATTTCTTGAAGGTGATTTCTAGGTTCTTTCTTTAATCATGGCTTTCAGGTAGTCCAATAATTTTTAAATTGTCTCTCCTGGATCTATTTTCCAGGTCAGTGGTTTTTCCCATGAGATATTTCATATTGCCTTCTAATCTTTCATTTGTTTGGATCTGCTTAACAGCCTCTTGATTTCTCATAAAGTTATTAGCTTCCATTTGCTCCAGTCTAACTCTGAAGGAATGAATCTCCTCAGTGAACTTTTGAAATTCTTTTTCCATCTGGCAAATTCGACTTTTTAAGGCATTCTTCTCCTCATTGCCCTTTTGGGCCTCCTTTGCCATTTGAGTTAGTCTATTTTTTAAGGTGTTGTTTTCCTCAGTCAGTCTGTTGACCCTCATTTCATACTTTTCCTGCATCCTTCTCATTTCTCTTTCCAATTTTTCCTCCACTTCTCTTATTTGATTTTTAAAGTCCTTCTTAAGGTCCTCTATGGCCTGCAACCCGCTCATGTTTTCCCCTGGGGCTTTTGGAGCAGGACTTCTGACCTCACAGTCCTTTTCCCGCTCTATGCCCCCAAAATAGGAGTCTAGGGTTGCATTTTTCTGTTTCCTTTGCCTTGGCATGTTGCCACTTAATTACTTGACTTTTGGGCTTGTTGCCACACTATGGCTTTAAGGCCAGCTAGAGGAATTTTCGTCCCGAATGTGTGGGGGGCAACTTCCGTTTCTGGCAAGCTGGAAACCCACCCACGACCTCCACCCTAGATCACAATCCAGATCCAGGGAGATTAAAGCAAGAGCGATTACCCCCCAAGACTGATTGTTGGATCTCCCTACAGTTCGCAGACCAGGAGCTGGAGCTGCCTCTGAAAACTACAGAATGGCGTGTCTCCTTAGCAGCTTCTAGCCCCCAGGGGAGGAAGCCGATGCATTCCCCAAATACAGGTTCCAAAGTCCATAGGACACTAACCTCTTACTTTGTCCTAGGCATGTCTATGTTGATAATTCTGGAGTCGCCACAGCTGCTGGTGTTCTGGGGTCTCTCCAGCCGGCTTCTGGCACTGCTGCCCTGGGGCTAAAACCTTGGCTCACGGGGACCTGGGCTCTGCTCGGCTCGGCTCAGCACGCTCTGTGCGCTGCCAGCTTCCAGACCGCTGTGCTGGTCCTTCCTGCAGGGCTGCTGGGCTGTCCTCAGCAGGAGGTTAGCTTCTCTGTGTCATTCTGTGGGTGCTGGGGCTCTAGAAGTTGTTCAGAGTCCCCTTTTACATAGTTTGGGGCGAATGTGGGGGCAGAGTGGCTTGGATGAGCTGTTTCTACTCCACCATCTTGGCTCCGCCCTCCAGGAGAGGCATGTAGTTCTTGACAATTTGTGCATGCATGTGTGTGTGTGTGTGTGTGTGTGTGTGTGTGTGTGTGTGTGTGTGATAGTTCCCTTTGGAACACTGGTCAACACTTGGTTGACCCCTTCTCAGAACAATGTTTATAAATACATAAAATGAAATGTATAGGATTACAAAGGAAGCCAATTATAGTAAAATATAGTTAATTTTTTTTTTTAAATCATGGAACCTGGTTAAGAATCTCTGTGGGAAAGCTTTTTTTGTTTTACACTGGGAGTTCCTGGTGACTTGGGACACTACTTGGGACATTCATATTATCTCTAAAGTAGGAGTCCTTGCTTCTCTCCCCAAACCATATGGAAACCTCTGATTAATCAATGAATCAGTCAATAAGCATTTATTAAATGTCTACTTTGTTCCAGGAACTATGTTAGACAAGTATAAAAAATGCAACTATCTCTAGGTCCAGGGCCATAACCCTGAGTTCCTGCATCTTGCCCTCAGGCAATTTGTATAATAATAGTTCTGAGGTACAGGTTTAGAGGGGGGACTCTCTCCACAGAATGGGGCTCCAGGCTTCTTACAACCAAATTACAGGGGTATTCAAATACAAGAGCAGATTTCAGTTGTTTACATAAGGCCTTGGGTAGTGATGTATAGTAATGCCATTCCCTTGTCATCACCTAACATATATTTCCTTTTCATTCAATCTCATCAATGGAAAAATATTAACTGGTGACTTACAGCATTGTCCTAAGCACTATAGGCTACAAAATAAGTATACCTAGCTCCTAATCTCGTTGCAATCATTCGATTACAAAGGTTTTTGTTATTGTTGTTTTTAAATAATACAAAATTCCATTTTCTATCACAGAGTACTGTGACCTTTGTGAAAGTACAAATGAAGACCAGTCAATAGAAGACTAGTCCTTTAAACATGAGTGGTCTGCTGCTCTGACTGGTGGACAGTCATGTGGACAGACACTTAAGGAATTTATTTCTTGAAAAATGGAATAGAGGTCCATGCCCTTTACTTCAAAGCATTTTCCATTACATTACATTTTAAACCTTAGTCAACCTACCAAAAAAAAAAAACACTTGGGTAGGAGACAACTCTCAGGGATCCTTTTGTACCATGATAGGTTCCATTTTAATTTGAACTGAATACTACTGTTCTAGCATATCTCATCACAATCGGGCAAATATTTTCTATCTCTAGTACAAAAAAATTAATTCATCTTATATTTTTGACAAGTTATCTACAACCAAACAGGTCCAGTGCTCCTTCTCTGTTTTATCCCTGGCAGACCAGCTGAAGTGAAGCACTTGGATGAGGAATATTACATAATAGATGCTCAATAATACTTGATTTCGAGTTTGTTGTTGTTTAGTCATTATACAGTTGTGCCTGACTTCTCATGATCCCCTTATGGGGTTTTCTTGGCAGGTACTGGAATGGTTTGCCATTTCCTTCTCTAGCTCACTTTACATATTAGGAACTGAAGTAAACAGGATTAAGTGACTTGCCCAGGGTCACACAGCTAGTAAATGTCTGAGGTCAGATATGAACTCAGGTCCTGCTGACTCCAGACCCAACACTCTATCCACTGCATCACCTCACTACACCAATTTTTAAATAGGGTAACATCAAGAACAATGAAAAGAAATTTTGGAGGGGCTGAGTCAAGATGGCAGAGTAGAAACAGCATTTCCATGGAGCTCCAGACCACATCACTTCAAAATTATGTAAAAGGGGGACTCTGAATGACCTCTAAAGCTCCAGAACCCACAAAATGACACAGAGAAGCTAACCTCCTGCTGAGGACAGCCTGGCAGCCAGGCAGAGAGCGGCCAGCGCAGCACTCTGGGAGCCAGGTCCAGGCCCACATGAGTTGGACATTTTAGCCCCAGGGTGGCCAGACCAGCAGCCTGCTGGAGGGACCCCAGAACACCACCAGCTGTGGTGTTTTCAGAATTACCAACACATATATGCTTAGGACAAAGTGAGAGGTCAGTGCCCCATGGACTTTGGGACTGGTTAGGAGAGCGCAGTAAGCTTCTTCCCCTGGGGGTGAGAAGCTGCTGAGGAGCTGGCGCAGCTTGTGCCACATTGCCACATTGCAGCTTCAGCTCCTGGCCTGCAAACTGTAGGGGGATCCAGAGATCAGTCTGGGGGGCAATCACTCTTGCTTTAACCTTCTTGCATTTGGATTGCAGTCTGGGATGAAGATCTTGGGGTGTGTGACCAGCTTGCCAGAGTGTGTAGAGGCTTCAGAGAGGCTACCCAACTAATACCTCTGGAAGTTGAGAAAACCCCAATGTTTGGGATGGAAGCTCCCCTGCCTGGTGGCAGAGTCCTACTGTGACAACAAGCCCAAAAGTCAAGTAATTGAGTGGCAACATGCCTAGGCAAAGGAAACAAAATAAACAGAAAAGTGCAACATTAGACTCCTATTTTGAGGGCAAAGAGGATCAAAGCATGGAACAGGAGGAGGACTGTGAGGTCAGAACTCCTGCACCAAAAGCCCCACATGAAAATATGAGTGGGTTACAGGCCATAGAGGACTTTAAGAAGGATTTAAAAAACCAAATAAGAAAAGTGGAGTAAAAATTGGGAAGAGAAATGAGAAAGGTGCAAGAAAAGTATGAAATGAGAGTCAACAGCCTGACTGAGGAAAATAACACCTGAAAAAATAGACTAACTCAAATGGCAAAAGAGGCTCAGAAAGGCAACCAGGAGAAGAATGCCTTAAAAAGCCAAATTTGCCAGATGGAAAAAGAATCTCAAAAGCTCACTGAGGAGAATCATTCCTTCAGAATTAGACTGGAGCAAATGGAAGCTAGTGACTTTATGAGAAATGAAGATGCTGTTAAGCAGATCCAAACAAATGAAAAAATAGAAGGCAATGTGAAACATCTCATGGAAAAAACCACTGACCTGGAAAATAGATCCAGGAGAGAGGATCTAAAAATTATTGGACTACCTGAAAACCAAGATCAAAGAAAGAATCTAAGGTCGGCTAGGTGGTGCAGTGAGTAGAGTGTTGGCCCTGGAGTCAGAAGGACCTGAGTTCGGATCCGGCCTCAGACACTTAATGCACACACAAATAAAAACCTAGCCGTGTGACCTTGGGCAAGTTACTTAACCCCAATTGCCCTCCAAAAAAACAACCAAAAAAAAAAAAGAAAGAATCTAGAAACCATCCTTCAAGAAATTCTCATGGAAAATGTCCCTGATGTTTTAGAACCAGAGGGCAAAATAGAGATTGAAAGAATCCATCGATCACCTCCTGAAAAAGATCCCAAAAAGAAAACTCCTAGGAATATTGTAGCCAGGTTCCAGAATTACCAGATGGAGAGAATATTACAAGCAGCCAGGAAGAGACAATTTCAATATTGTGGAAACACAATCAGGATAGCATAGGATCTGGCAGCTTCTACACTGAGGGATTGAAGGGCATGTAATATGATATTCCAGAGGTCAAAGGAGCTGGGATTAAAACCAAGAATCACCTACCCAGCAAAACCGAGTATCTTGTTTCAGGGGAAAATATGGTCATTCAGTGGAATAGAGGACTTTCAAGCATTCTTGATGAAAAAACCAGAGTTGAATAGAAAATTTGACATTCAGAAACAAGAAGCAAGAGATGCTTGAGAAGGTAACTGGGAAAAGAAATCATTATGAACTTATCAGAGTTGAACTATTTACATTCCTATAGGGAAAAATGATAACTGTAGCAGATGAAACTTTTCTCAGTATGAAAATAGTTGAAGAAGGGTATATGGGCATATGAATACATATGTGAATGTGTGTATATATGTTTTCAGGTATACATAGAGGGCACAGGTTGAATTTGATAGGAAGGGATGATACTTAAAAAGTAAAATTAAGAGGTGAGAGAGGAATATAATGAGAGGAGATGGGGAGAGACAGAATGGGGTGAACTGTCTCATATAGAAGAAGCAAGGGAAAATGTTTACAAGGGAGGGGAAGAACAGGAAGGCAAAAAGGCAAAACCTTATCCTCGTTGAGTTTGGATCAGGGAGAGAATGAAATACATACTAAATAGGGTTTCTTACCCTACAGGAGAGTAGCAGGGAAAGGGATGAGAAAGTGGGGATGATGGAAGGGAGGGCAGGTTGGGGGGGAGTTGGAAGCACCCACTTTTGTAAAGGGACAGGACCAAAGTGGGGAGTTGACCAGGTGGGAGGTGGGATAGGAGGGAGGGATATATATTCAGTCTTTTACAATATATCTACTATGGTAATGTTTTGCATAGCTACACATATACAGTATATACTGAGTTGCTTATCTTCCTTTTAAAACCAAATTTTAAAAAAATATATAAATACTATGATTAATACTCTAATTGGGAGATATGATGTGC
Organism: Gymnobelideus leadbeateri; assembly: GCA_011680675.1. Classification (NCBI taxonomy): domain Eukaryota; kingdom Metazoa; phylum Chordata; class Mammalia; order Diprotodontia; family Petauridae; genus Gymnobelideus; species Gymnobelideus leadbeateri. The sequence goes on along the minus strand of WOXC01005850.1, from coordinate 17,924 downwards.
AGGCATTGGGACACGAGGATTCACCTTGCCCTACTGGAAAAGTTGAAGGGGGTATGGGAGAAGAGATGGGAGAAAGCAGATTGGATGAGGGGATATCCTGTGGGACTGCTATTCTGGGGTGGTGGGTAGGGGGAAAATGGGGAAAAAATTGTAACTCAAAATCTGACAGAAATGAATGATGTAAACCAGAAGTTAATAAAGTATTTGGAAAAAAAAAGAAATTTCAATTTTCTCATCTGTAAAATGGGAAAGTAATAATTCATCCCACCCACCTCACAGTGTTACCTTGTGAATCAAAGGATATTTTATATACAGTTATCTGATCTTCCACATCCTGGGGGTTGAGAAAGCAGTGCCACTTTGTAGCAGCAAGCACCCCAATATCCCCAGGGTGACTGCCAACACAGATTCTTAGATCTGCTTTTGTAAAGGAAAGCAACTCAAAATGGGTTAACAAGCTTATTTTAATCAAACAAACACATATTACCTAGTTCAGGGGAAAAAGGTCAGCACCCCAAACTTCAGAGTATACAGACAGATCAAATAGACAGGCTTCCAAACTGTACAACCATTATATCAATACCAAATCACAGTTACCAGAGAAGGAAGCATCAACATCTGGATTTTCAAAGCCAGGAGCTCTCAACAACGGCTTCCCAGAGTCTCATCTGGTCAAATCACATAACACTTCTCAAAGTGAGCCCCAAAGCAAAGCCTCAAATCAGGGATTATATAGTCTTCTCCTGGCTCAGAGAATGTAACCACCCTCTTGACCCACTGCCCAATCACACAGCATCAAGGTGTGGTCATTCCTGAAAACCAAGCCTCCCACCACAGGCTCCATGTGACCACATTCAGCCTATTAGGAGGCAGAGTATATTTTCAAATCAAGGAAGGTTCTCAGAGTCACTTAAGCCAATCAAAGGGCCTAGGGGCAGGGAAGATCTTCAAATCTGCATTTCCATTACACACTTCGATCTAAAAAGTTCACATATTTTGGCCCTCCCTTTGTACCAGAGAAGAAATCTGAAAGGTATCAGAAGACAAAATATGTTGATGTTATATGATACTATACAAATATTTCATGTATATCTGAGTTTCTAAACTTTTCTGTGTCATTTGCTGGATTTCATGTGTTGTCTGCAGCTTCCACAAAACCACCAAAATATTCCCATTTAATTTCTTATGCTAGCCTATAATATGTCAAAATCCTGATGGGGAAAGTCATGATGTAGAAAGGATAATTGTAGACAATAGATAGATAGATAGATAGATAGATAGATAGATAGATAGATAGATATACAATGTGTGGATATAGTGTGTGGATATATATATATATACATATATACACATATATATATAGTGTGTATGTGTATATATACACTATGAGTGTGTGTGTACACAAACACATATACACATATACACATATACACACTGTGTGTGTCATTTGACCCTTAAAACAGGCCTGGGAGCTAGGTGTTATTAGTATGCCTATTTTATAATTAAGGAGACTATTGTTGTTCAGTCATTTCAGTCATGTTAGACTCTTTGTGACCCCATTTGGCATTTTCTTGGCTGTGGTTTGGAGTGCTTTGCCATTTCCTTCTTCAGCTCATTTTATAAATGAAGAAACTGAGGCAAATAGGGTTAAGTGACTTACCCAAAGTCACATTTAAACTCTACTAGTAGCTAACAATTATATAGTGTTTACAGCATGCCAAGTGCTTTATAATAATTATCTCAATTGATCGTCAAAACCATCCTGGGAGTTAGATGCTATTATTATTCTCATTTTACAGTAGAGGAAACAGAAGCAAAAAGAAGTTAAATGACTTGCCCAGGGTCACACAGTTAGCAAGTGTCTGAAGTCAGATTTAGGCTAGGACTCTATCCATTTCACCATTCTCTCTCTTTCTCTCCCTCTCTCTCTCCTCTCTTCTATCTCTCCACACACACACATATATATATATATATATATATATATGTCTTTCCACATACATATATATTATATATATACACATGAATACATATACTATATTAATATATTAAATTATATAATAAACTATTTTACATATATTAAAATAAGATTATATTTCTAATTATGTTAATCATATTAATATATTAATTATCTCTATATAAATTATATTGCTCTACAAATCATGTTAACATTATTTTATATAATCTTACTGTTTTTATTTTAATATAGAAATATATTAATATATTGAAGTATATAATATATCAGTCATTATTTTTATTTTATATGAAGAAAGTAGACCATAATGTTTCAAATTAAGTGTTCTGTTTTGGTCAAAATGTGCCTTAAAACGTTCCCCCAAGATGGTCTTCAAGAGTGTTCCTGTCCCAGCTCCACATCTGGTCCAACAGATCACTCAGAGCCTAAGGATTCAAATAAACAATCCACTTAATTAAATGTATATTCATGCACACACACACACACACACACACACACACACACACACACATACACACACACATAAAAGCAGTACCCAGGGCAGTTAAAAGCTGCCCAGAGAAAGATAAAATTAAATGAAAATCTTTGGAAAAAAGGATAAAAATAATGAGCAAGCCAGTCCCTCTGCCAGAATCTCAGAGATGACTCTGTATCTTTGGCCCAGAATGGTCCACAGCCGAGCCCTAGATTGATCATTGATCCACCTGGGGCCAAAGTTGACTCAAATCTCCTTAGATTGGTTTCATAGCTTCTTTACTTGAAACACAATTCAATAGTGAGGGGGGAGGGGTAAATCAAACCTTCCCACTTCTTTCCATATCTTAGTCCACCATGAAGATGAATGCTTTAAAAATCAGTGTATCCACAGAAAGCCAAATTATTAAAAACTAAACAACAACAAAAACTACAGATGATCCAGGGTTTAGAAAGAGATGATAAATTGAACATCGACAAAGAAAGAAGAGAAGGACTCTAGGATAATTTTTTTTTCCTAATTATAAAGAAAATTTGGAGTTTGTATGATAAAGTTGAGACTGAATGCAGCTGGGTGAGGGGTAGGGTACAAGGAGAGAGGCTACACAGTGTCCTAAGTCCTAACAGCCCCTCACACAGTGTATTTCCTGCTTCTATGCTATATATATATGGAAAGATCAGGTAAAGGAGATATGGGTGAAAACTTTGAGGCCAGCACTGAGAGTAGCAAGACAGTTCAGCAGAAGGGACATTTAATGAGAGTGGAATCTTGATGTGGGAAAGTTGTGCCCTCAGTGGATCTTAAGTTCTATGTCTGGCCCAGGTTAGAAGATCTGAGACTGAGTCTTAATCCTTCCAAACTTTATGACTACCAAGTCACTTACCATCTCTAAATCTCAGTAACCTCATCTATAAAATGGGGATAATAATCCTGGTATAACCTACCTCAAAAGATTGTTGTTTTAGGCTCCTTAATGAGATAACATTTGTAGCACCAACACAATATTCACAGCACCGACAGCCACTGTAAATATGCCAGCATAGTGCTCGATTGCAAAATATAACAGACTCTCCATATAGAAGACAGAAGCAAGACACTAGACACCAGGAAACTGAATGCCAAAATCAGTAAGCCAATTCCATCATAGTAGCAAAGAAGTTAATAACCCATAACAGCACAGAGAGCCACAGAGAGCATCCTTTAGCCTTCCCACAAACCAACATCTACTCACAAACCTGTCTCCCTGGGGTGTGTCTTCTCCTCCCTCTAGTTTCTAACTGCACTGACTCCCAGTTTTCTGTGGGCTCTGCTCCACCCTTTAGCAAACTCTTCACACCATGTGATTACGTTCAGCCTTAATAGGGGCAGGGTATATCTTCAAAGCAGGGATGATCTTCAAATTCCCATTTCCATTACCCTATTTGGAGGAAAAGCTGTGTACCCGAGGCATAAGGGGTAAGTAGCATAAGCTACTCACAATTGTCAAGTTATTCCAGGAAACAAATAGAAGCATTGAGTAGTATTCTTGAAACAGATGTTAAAAAGTATGGCAATAGAAAATAGCCCCTAGGGAATCTGAGTTGCTGAACGAAGTAAGAGAACTATAGTTTTACTTAAGTAATTACAGAGTCCATGTTCAAAAAGGGGAGAAAAAACCTTTAGTATGAATGAGTCAGTCTGGTCTGTGTGAAGGAATGTCTGGAAGCTTAGAGCCCCAATGGTTGTAGGACAAAGTTAAGACTGAATGCTGGTTCAGGGGTAGAGTATAAGGAGAGAGACTAGACGGTGTTATAAGTGCTAAGGACCCCTCACCCTGTAATATCAGTATTAGAAATTCTGACGAGAAAGCTATATCAGAGTCTATGTGTCTACATGGAAAATTCTGAGCTTTCTATTCTGTACATGAGAAAACAATGTGCTTGGAGGGTATCCACCAAACCAGAATTCAGGACATCTGTATAAATGATTCTCTTTAGCATCTGGAAGCACTCTAGGGAAGAGAAAGTTAGAGTTAGAGATTAGATAGTTAAAGGTTTAAGAGCTAAAGTTAAATTTTAGAGAGGACAGCCAAAGACAAGTTTAACAGTTGATTAGTAATAATTAGATATCAATAGATAAGTGTTAATTTATTTAATTTATACTAAGATGTTTATATTTTGGTTATTCTTACTTAAAACTCTAGCTTAAGTCTTTTAATAAAGTTAGTGATTAGAGTTTTCTTAATAATTTATCATTTTAATAGTTACATCTTTATAGAAAAAAGCACTACTAACCAGACTGAGGATTCAAAGCCAAACCAACTAGTCTTGCCTTGGGAGACTTATCTACTATATTTTTCACTCACTATCAACCATCTGATAACAGCTACCAAAACTCTGGACATGGTGCCTAAGAGGACAGAACTCACCTTTCTCTGGATATGACTTAGAAAACCAAATCTATTAAATAATGGCTAGTATCAAGCCATTTGTCCACATTTTTTATTTCTCCAAGGGTCAAGTGACTACTTTATGTGAATGCTCTCCATCAAGTCAGTGGGGAACATTCACTAGACTTCCACAGCTGTGGGAACAGGGAAGTGTCCATTATAAAAAGTGAGTTCAAACTCAGCTAAAACAGTAAAACACAGCTTCTAGGAAACCCTTTTGTCTACTTTACAAGTTTCCCCAAGGGGATGGCTCTGGCTATGAGTATCTATTTGCTGGGGAGGCAGGGGAGGTAACTTTTTTTTTAACAAAACATAGTGAAAATAGTCAAACTATTGAAAATACTCAATGTTCCTAGTGTTCCAATAAGTAGGATTCACTCTTTGAGGTTTCACTACTTCAGACATAAGGTGAATAGTGGGAGTTTGTCAAGTTGTCAGATTGCCAGTTCAGCACTTAGGGAGCAGATGGATACCTCTTCCTGTATTTTGTTTCACAGAATCGGGTATTAAATCTCAGCTTGGTGAATATACTAAGTCTCATCATCTCCTATTCCCATGCAAACTACCTAAACAAGCTGTGAGACAGAAGATAAAAGAATAGCACAGCTACAATATATCCACTATGGAAATGTTTTACATAGCTACACATGGGTGATGACTGAGGAAGGGAAAGAATAAAAAAAAAAGAATAGCACAGCTTTGTGCAGTATGCCATGAATATTTTAAACCCAGATGGAAAAAGAGTTGATCCTCCAGGAATCAATGCCTTGAAAGCTTATTTGTCCATGGTCACATGACCTATTTCTGTCAGAGGCAGGATCTGAATCCAGTTCTGCCTCACTCCATGTCTGGTCCTCTATTCACTATACCATATGTTTATGGTATGTGTATATGTTTATGTATGTGTACATATACATGCATGCATGTACATCTATGCATGTGCAGACATCTATATATACACCTATATGTAAACCTGGGGTTTCAATTTTCATATGTCATATAATGTGTACACACACAATACAGATAGATATAGATCTATAAATACATATATATGCAAAGAAACTAGAACAGGCAGCTTGGTGTAGTATGTATGTATATGTATATATGACATATATTTTATATATATATATATATATATATATTTTTGTAGGCTTTCTGACTTTCATAATGGGAATGGGAATTTCAAGATCTTCCCTGCCCCTTAATAGGCCAAATATAATCACATGGAGCCTGTGATGGGAGAAGTTTGCTGAAGGATAGAACAGAGCCCAGAGGAAGATGGAACTCAGAGAAGTTAGAAGGATGGAAGGAGAGGACACAGGCAAGGAGACAGTTAGTTATGATGCTGCTCCCTGCAGTGACAAAGCATGTTAACTTCTTTATTGCTATGATGTATTTGGCTTTCTTGTGTTGGGATTTGCCTTTCTGGTATCTGGATAAATGTTTTGATTCTTTCTTCTATATGAAGAGTATGTCATATTTTGCAATTCAGAACTATGCCATCATATTCATAGTCACTGTCAGTGCTGTGAATATCACATTGGTGCTACAACTATAAATACACACAGACACAGACACACACACACACAATGGTCAAATCTCATTATGAAAGAGAACCAAGCTTCAAGAGAATGCCTAAGTTCTTTAAGGGTTTTAAAATTTAATTAAAATTTTTAAACTTTTGTTGTAATGGAATGATGGCATATCAAGTATTGGTAGAAAAGTATGAGCACTTGAGTTCAAGACCTAAGTACAAATCAGACTAGGTGGCACAGTAGATAGAAAGTCAGAGTCAGGAAGATTCATCAGATACTTACTAACTGTGTGACCCTAGTCACAGTTTCCTCTTCTGTAAAATGAGCTGGAAAATGAAATAGCAAACTAATCCAGTATTTTTGCCAAGAAAACCCCAAAAGGAGTCATGAAGACATGACTAAAATCATTCAACAACAACAACAACAATCTCCTGGCAAGTAATTAAAGCAATATAAGGATGATATGCCCCCTTTGAGTATTTTGAGGTCTGCTTATAACTATTTTAAATCAAACTCTAGGCTATTATAGCATTTTAACTTGCTAAATGGATGGCCCTCTGTAATTCCCTGTGGCTCTAAGGGTATCCAACAACTTGACTTCCTCCTCAACCTATTCAATGTACCTCCAACTATACTTATTGATGGAGAACAAGATGCTCAATGTCTCTGCATATTTACTAATCAGAGAAGAAAACATACTCTCAGTTCTTAACGCAGAAATGCTTCCAAAGTGGGCAATTTTTTAGTCACAGAGAATCCTACTAACATTTGGCCTACTCAATTACGATTACCCTCTTCCCCCGAACCCCAAAGTAACTCAATATACTAGCTGGAGGCAGAAAGACCTCGATTCAGATTCTGCCTCAGATACTGACTAGCTCTGCCATATCACATAATCTCTCTGTTCACTCAGTTTCCTCATCTGCAAAATGAGAGGGTTGGACTTGATGTCCCCTGTTGTCTCTTCCAAGTCTAAATCTGGGATCCTAGAAGTCTGACTTTATATGTGATGTTGCAGGGCTATAAGTTCCCTGTGTCTGCAAAGAAGGAGTGCTGGGGCATTTTCGTATCTCTTTTCTAGGAGCAAAACTCGGTAATTATAATTTCACAGCATTCAATTTTAATATTTTTGCTGTAGCTGATCTTTCCATTTAGATTATTGCGGGCATTTCTTCCCTTTTTTAAAATAAGCAATGTTTCTAAAGCCCACTGGCCTTTTTCTAACAGAAATTTCTATACGAACATGTGGAAAAGATTATAGACCAAGAGGATAAAGAGTGCCAAATTATGTTCAGGAGATTATCCTGGTTACAATTATATGCACTCATGAAATAAAGGGTCTAAATTTCTGCATGTACAAATGGAGCGATAGATAATAATAATTTTAAAAGCCCTTGGTATTTGGCAAAAAGACAACACAGTCATGCTCAAAGACAGTAACATAACTACAAAAATCCCAAACTTAAGCCCCTGTTGCAATGGCTTTATTCACAAAGATAATGGAAATGCCAGTTCCTAGTAAATAAATGAATTTCCTAGAATTTAGTAGGAATATTGTAAATGAGATATGAAATCATGAGGCAGGGGGCAGGAATCACTCACAAGGAATAAAGTAATACGTGTGTGTTTCACTCTATTTTCCTGGATTGCCTTCCAAAGGACATCATGAAAAATTCGTTTCTTGGGACTTGCTAAATTGGAAAGGTGCCTCCTTTTCTTTTAAACCCATCCTATTTGTCTGGAGCACACAGCAGACATTTGCATAGAGGGATGCTTAGCTGTACTGAGCTGCCACTGTCTCCAGTCAACCTTCCAGCTTTACATGCTATGCCAGAACAAGGCTTTCAGGGGTAAAGTAGAAGTATAAAGTCTGGAATGATAAATTCAGGAGACTATGCATGAAACAGGCAGACAGAGCTAAAGCACTCCTCTGTAGTTTGGGAATTAATGGAAAGGAGTATATAAATCTCTCAGTGATTTGAAATTGTTGCATTAGAGGTAAGGGGGAAGGCTTGAATAAGGAATGAGTTTTTGGTTTTTGTAGGGAATATACATAGTTCCAAAACTCCAAGCTCAGTTTCCTGATCTGTAAAATGAATAAAATATTCCTCTTCTCCATCTGATTATTAAAAGGACTTTCTAAACATGAAAGCATTGTGCAAATATAAAGAGCTATTATTATCTTTATGTCACTTGTCTGCTTAAGAACCTTAAGACTTAGGAAAATATTTGCTTTGTATGTGTTTTGTGTTGCTGGTAGATTCTGCTAGGTGACAAAGTGGATAGAATACCAGGCCAGGAGTCTGAATTCAAAGCTGACCTCAGACACTTACTAGTAGGGGCTGTGGGGTGGAGGAGTCACTTTACCCTGTTTACCTCAGTTTCCTCAATTGTAAAATGAGATGGAGAAGAAAATGTCAAACCGCTCTAATATCTTTGCCAAGAAAACACCAAATGGGGTCACACAACTGAAAAATGATTGAATAACAACAACTGTGTTCTATTATACTGTTAATGGTTTTAAGGTCATTTTTTCCCCTCTCTCCTGTGGCCATAGAGCATCCCAGCTCTTCACTGCTTAACATTCTCTTGCTCAATGTATATGACCCTGCCTAATGTCTTTGACTTTTACTTTTGCTCTGTTTTTGACTGCTTACCCCTAAAGCCTGAAGGAATAGGGAGTGTGTCCCAAAAGACAGTACAATTTGAACTGTTAATTCTTAAAACGGCATTAAGACTTTCTGGGACCTGTATGTAAAGCTTACATTTAGATAGCATTTGCAGGCTTTCAAAACATTGTACCTGTTGTTGTTGTTAGGTCATTTCAGCCATATCTCACCCTTTGTGACCCCATTTGGAGCTTTCTTGGCAACTATACTGTAGTGGTCTGCCATTAACTTCTCCAGCTCATTTTACAGATGAGGAAACTGAGGCAAGCTGGGTTAAGTGACTCCCCCATGGTCATATAGGTAGTAGGTGCCTGAGGCCAAGTTTGAACTCATCTTCCTAACTCTAGACCTAGTGTTCTATCCACTCTGTTTTATTTTCAAAACAACCCTGGGAGGTAGGTACTATTATTCATTCATCTTAATTAATTTTTGGTCATTGTGAATTCAGAAATCTTTTATTGTTGCTCAATTTTTCGAGCTTGCATATGGGGTGGCAACCCACAGTTTAAGAAGTGCTGTAAGGTAATCTCCATTTTGCTATTCTACTTTCACATCAAATTCCACATATCCAAAAGCAAATTCATCATCATATTCTCGACAAACACTGGTAGCATCATCTATTTCTGACAACCCTAAAGTCATTGACTCTGACCACTGTATCATCTCGTCCATGTAATCTGTTACCAAATCCTGTCATTTCTTCCTCTAATAGAGGTGTTGGGCATCTCCCCTGCCCCATTACATTATAAAATACTTCTTCAAGAAAGCACCTTGAAATATCAAGGACTGCAAAGGAAAAGAAGGATATGGGAGATTGATATTCAGGAGATTAATATAAAGTCTTATTCTTGGGGCTCAAAATTCAACTCCATTCCTACCAAATGGGGCCATGTGGTGAGACCATAGTTGTCTAAAAAAGGTGAGGGTGTTAATCATCTGCAAGCCCAATGGGAATCAATAGTATGATATGATGATCAAAAAAGATGATGAAATCTAAAACTGGTTTATGGAAGTAAATTGGGGGGGAAAGAGGAAGGAAATCATCCCATTGTTTTATGGCTTAGTCTCTAAATTTGAAATGGGCTGCTTTGGGAGGTAGTGGGCAATCCTTCTCTCCCCAGAAGTGTTCAAGCAGGGATTGGATGATCACTGGTCAGAAACATTGTTGAGGCAGTTCCCATTAATGAACCCATTAGACCAGATGATGCCAGAGTTCTCTTTCTGCTCTGAAATTCTGTATTTCCTGAGGTTTGCCCCTTTCTGTTCACTACCACCAATGCCATTCTAATACAAACACTTATCACCTGATTCTGAGTAGATTCTTACATCTTCCTTGTTGCTTTTACCTGTCTCCAGTCTCCCAGTCTTTGATCCAAATTGCCAAGTGAGGTCTGGGTAATCTTCTAAAAAATAGTCTTCTAAAAACACTAGTGCTTATCAAATCACCCTCTGTGCACAAGGACCTATGATGGATGTCCCTTCCAAAGTAAGTCCATAGTATGTAAGTAGGGCATTCTGAATACTTTTTTCCAAGACTGTTATCCAGGACTTGAAAGTGAAGTAAAAAATTGCTAATCTAATACAGTCACAAACTCAAAACAGCCTATATCAATGTATCTCATCTTTCTAACCCATATTTTATTTAAATTATAATTGCTCTGGCTAAGTAAAGCCCAGTTCCCTGAACTAAAAATTTGAAATATAGCCTTCCCTCAGCTATGCATTGCTACAAATTCTTTCCTTCCATGGTCTCCCCCTGAATATTATAAACCCCATAAGACTTTTCAAACTGCTTTTTGCTTTTCACTTAGTTTACTCAGAACCTATAATACCAAAAACTTAAAGTTTTCAAGCCATGTCATTACATTTTTAAAATTTCCAGTACAATGTATTTTAATGTTGAGAGTTTGTTTTAAAAATTGTCCTTGTTCTTAAAAGAAATAAAAGCAAATTTTTAATATAAGCAGTGGTGTGGGTTAGTAGAAATAGCATTGGAATGTGAGTCAGAACATCTGAGTTCATGTCCTACCTCTGCCTATGATTAACAATTGTGTGATGGACATGGACAGGGAAAGAAGGAAGGAAGGAAGGGAAGGAAGAAAGGGTTGGGGCTGAAAAAGAGGGGGCCAGAAGAGGAGGAAAGTGAAGGACATGGGTGGGGTGGGATGGGTGGGGCTAAAAGAGAGGGGACAGGAAAGGAAGGTACCAGAAATGTAGGGGTCTGAAAGAATGGAAGGGGCAAGGAGAGAATGGGCAGGAAGGGAAGGGGTGAGGAGAGAAGAAGCTGGAAAGTGAAGAAAGGGGAAAAAAAAGGGAAAGCAAGGGAGGGGAAGGGAGGAGAGCAAAAGGGATAGGGTAGGGTGGGAAGGGAAGGGAGGGGAGGAAACAGAGGGAGGAAGGGAGTGAACAGTAAGAGAAGGTAGGGGACTTAGAGGGTGCTCAGGGGAGGCAAGGGAGGGATGGGAAGGGGAGGTAGAGGGTGTGAAAGGAGGGAGAGAGGGTGTGGGAAGACAGGGGAAGGGAGAGAGGGGGTGGGAAGGCAGGGGGAAGGGAGTAGGAGGGAAGGGGAGGCAGAGGGTTGGAGGGAGTAGGAGGGGTGGGATGGTAAAGGGTGGGAAGAAGAGGGAGGGAAAAGGAGGGGCAGGAAGGGTGGAAGGGAGGGAGGGAGTGGGAAGGAGAAGGAATAGAGGGGGTGGGAAGGGGAGGTACTGGAGGGGGTAGGAAGGGGAGGGAGGGGGCTGGAAGCTAGGGACAGGAAGTTAGATGGTGGGCAGGGTAGGGAGGGGAGGTAGAGAATGGGAAGAGGAGGGGGAGAGGGGTTGGGAAGAGCAGGGAACAAGGTGAGGAGGCAAGAAGGGAAGGGATGGGGCAGGAAGGGTAGGGAGGAGAAGGGAAGGGGTGGGGTGAGGAGGGAGGGTCTCCAAAAGGATGGGGTTGTGTGTGGAGGGAAGGGAGGGGCATGGAAGGGAAAGGAGGTGAAGGGAAAGGAGGGAGTCAGGAGGGAAGGGAGGGTGCAGGACAGAAATGATGAGTCTGACCCAGCTGTGTACTGGCTGAAGCAGCTGTGTAACATATGTATCCTACACTCAGTCATATATATACTCCCTAGGTCATTATACACATCCTGAATCCCTCATTAGCTTGGGATATACATATACACCCAACATCCATCTTGTCAAACACAACATTGAATGATGGCAGCTTGGTCAGCCCTGACCACTAACTGACATTGTGATGCTTCAAGCTGTAGCAGCAAGAACCCCCAGCATCCCTAGGGTGGCTGCCAACACAGATTCCGAGATCTGCTTAAAGAAAAGCAACTCAAAATGGGTTAACAATCTTGCTTTAATCAATCAAACATATCATTTACCTAGTTCAGGGGGAAAAGTCAACACCCCGAACTTCAGAGTATACAGAGGTTACAAGCAGAAGTTAGAAGAAGACAGAGAAACAAACAGATCAAGCAGACAGGCTTCCAACTGTCCAACCATTATATCTATACCTAGTCAGTTACCAGAGAGGGAAGCACCAACATCAGTTTTTCAAACCAGGGAGGCTCTCAACAGCTGCCCAGAGTCTCAGCTGGTCAAATCACACAACACTTCTCAAAGTGAGCCCCAAAACAAAGTCTCACATCAGGGTTTATATAGCCTTCTCCTGGTTCAGAGAATATTAACAACCCTCTTGACCCCACTGGCCAATCACAAAGTATTTCTTAAAAACAAGCCTCCAACCACAGGCTCCAGGTGCACTTAAGGCTATCAAATGGCCTAGGGGCAGGGAAGATCTTAAATTTCCATTCCATTCCTATAACACAAGCTTAAAACCACACCTCCATGCAACCCCCCCACCCCCCCGGGCTATTTCCCAGTGAATTATGACCAATACAGCTGCATAGTAGATATTAAAAGTGCATGTTCCTTTAAGAACTGACCACTACTTGAGCACTTCCTAATCCCACCCTGACTCACCTACTTAGCATATTTGGCACCAATTACACTATAGAATATCCTATATAAACTTTAATTGTACCCCTTTAAGTGAAGAACATAATTGAGCAAGACAGAAGATCCCCGAGATTAAAATTTGGAAGTGGATTTTATTACCTCAGGACTGCCGGGGTTTCATGGTTACCCAAATCAGACAGTGCTGGCACAGACTGTGTGCTGGTTTTTAAAGAGATTCAATAGCCAGGTTACATAAGCCAAAACTACAATAAGTGATTGGTCAGTGTACATTTGAATTTCCCTCTGGTGTGAAGTGTACCCTAGGCTGAGGGACAGGGAACCCAGAATGGGTGGAGATGGGGAACAACTGGTAGGTGGGGGGTGGAGCAAGGGAAAGAGTGGAGCAGGAATTTTACCCTAGGCTGAAACTCCCGCCCACAGATCAATTAGGGGAAGGGGAGGGTGGAGTTGTGCTCAACATAAGGTTTTGCAGGTTCCCTAAGAACTCTTGCTCACTGTATCAATAAATCTTTGCCACCTTGACTTAGAGAATGCCTGGGTATGTGAATTCAGTCCAGACCGCTTTCCAGGGACTCTGGTTATTAGGGTTCCTTGACCCCCACATCAGCAGGATTTAATTCCAGATCCTCTGACTCTAGAAACAGGATTTTTACCATAACCTCCTTCCAAAGAATCAGAGAGATCCTGTGGAATTTGTTAGTGATGCCTTAAAATTACACTGTTTTTTTTTTTTTATGAACCAAGTGAGGAAGAAGAAAAGAATGAGCTAAAAAAAAACAACTTTGTGTACTAAAAGCAACTACTTTTTGCTTGAGGATATCTCTTGAATCCAGCTGCTGAGATAAAAGACAGGTATGGGAATAAATGAAGTAATTTGAGTATCTTTCTTTTAGCAAAACTAGCCTTCATTATTTGGAGCTAGAGGGCTCTGAAGGCTAAGACCATTATTTTGCCTTTGGTTTAAGATAAAGTGTTCCTAGAATCACTAGCCCTCTGCCTAGTGGCTAGATCTGAACAAGGAAAAAAAAAAGACTGAATCTACAATTGAAAAGTTCCTTTCATAAATCAATATAAATTGATGGCTCCTCCCACAATAGTCACAACCAAATAATTTATCCCTAATCCCTGAGATCAGGCACCAACACATATCTATGGCATCCATAGGAAGCAGTTAAAATGGAAGACAAATTCTCTCTACAGACTCTGTCCCCCATCAAACCCCCATAGCTGAAAAATCAAAATGTAGAGCTCTAACAATAGAGGAGAGAGAGATTGAAAATGATTTGGGATTCATTCTTTAAATAACCAATTTTTCCAAAGTTTCAATCTTCTGTTTCACTATATAGTAAACTAAGAAATTACAAGAATGAGAAATGAGGTGACCAAAGATCTCAGGCAGAAGAAAAGTGGGAGAGGTGAAGCTAGTATTTGAAAGATGTAGCATGTAACAGAGTACAATGCACTGCCTCAGGAGTTGGTTATCCCTAATGAAATCCCACTTATCTAAATGCTGACTTCCTTTGATTTCCACATCCTGAAAGGTATTTTCCCTGAACAGTAGTGACTAGGAATATAACTCATTCAATGCTTTACCTGTAATAAACATTAGTTACAGCAGCCTTGGTAATAGCATTAGATATATCATTTGGCAAATACAGAAAAAGGCAAGTGATACTTAATCCTAATATGTGTATATAGAGAGAGGTACATTAGCTTGAAATGGAATCCCCCAAAATCTAAGGAAAATGACACCTAGGTGTAATTTAGTAAGTATTGTTGCCACAATTATGACATCATTGCCCCAATCATCAAGTTCAAGTTGGCTCTTGGGTTTCATTACTAAAGAATAATAACAAACAGGAAATTCTTAACTCAACCTCCTGAAATGAAGGAAAACAAACAGAATAGCATTAACCACTATAAAACTACTCTCCTCCCTTTAGGAATATAGTATACTTTGCTGCTTTTTTTTTGCCAAATTATGAACTTGTATTTTTTTTCTGAGTTGCCTGATGTTGCTGATCCTATGATAAAAGATTTCAGAACATTAGGCCTCTGGACAGATGTTTCATGTGACAACCAATATCAAGTTTGAAAGATACAAATGCTACAAATAATAGACTGTGCTTTGTATGAAAGGGACTGAGAGAATGTTTGCTTTTTGAGGGGGGGGGTCTCTGTAACAATTTTCCTCTGAAATATATGCTTAGTAAAACAGATGGAATTTAAATAAACAAGCTGTTAAGCCAAACAGTGACTTTGCTGGGAACTCCTTTCCTGTAAATATAAGGTCAACTTGAGAAAACAATATGTGTATGTCAGTATGTATTTACACTATTTTATGGATAGATAATTTTTTTCTCCAAACCGAAGGATATCACTTCCTAAGGGCAAGTTTTTGAGCCCAGACAAAAGCTTCCATCAAAAATATTCTGAATTTAAAAATTAAAAAATTTCTAAATAATAACTCACATGTTGGGGTGGCTGGGTGGCACAGTGAATAGAGCACCAGCCCTGGGGTCAGGAGGATCCGAGTTAAAATCTGGCCTGAGACACTTAACACAAAAACTAGCCTTGTGACCTTGGGTACGTCACTTAACCCCAACTGCCCTCCAAAAAGCAAAATAATAATAATAATAATAATAATAATAATAACTTGTAGGGGTTTTTTTGGTACCATATTGTTTCAAAGGACTGTATACATTCTGTCTCATTTGTTGCTCACAATGACCCTCTGATATAGAACAGGTAGGAATTATTATCTCTGTTTTATTGATGAGAAAGCTAAGGATCAAGAGTGTGGTGTCTCCTGCCACACTCCCAGTAGAATATAAGTTCCCTGAGGGCAGGGGATGAGTTATTTTTGTCCCTGTATTCCCCTCACCCTCAAAAATAGCACAGTGCCTCCATGAACATAGAAGTTTTTAAAATGTTGAACCCAACTTAGACCAAGTCTTCTGGTATTCCTTCTACTGTTACCTCAATTATGCTAAGTATTTTTTAAGAAATCTACCAACCAACTCCTTTTAATAAGACCCATTCATGAAACTGAAGTATTTCATTTTGATAATCTTCTTCAAGCTACTTAACACCCACCAAGAAAGTTACTAAACACTGAAGCCCAAGATAATTTGTCTGATACATTCTTTATGGAATACAAATATATATAGGAATTTCATGCTAATTATTTACAGCAGCAATAATGTGTTTATGTAATGACTTCCCATGCATTCTTGTCCTATGAATCCAGTGTGCATACAATATTTTTAGCAAAGGATAGAAGTGGTAGAATGTACAAACCACAGAAATCTGTCCTTTGGAATTTCCATTCGGCCAGGACTTCGTGTGTGTGTGTGTGTGTGTGTGTGTGTGTGTGTGTGTGAGACTGAATTTTTCAGTCTTCATATCACCAGAGGCTACAGATGTTTATAGCTCTGAAAAATGAAAGGCTCAAGGCCAAGCTATAAAGGAGCTACATCTCCCTCTGTGGATTCATTCTCCCCCCCCCCCAACTGCCCCCTATCCCCTGCCCCAGATTATGGTCGGGGATAAATGGTAGAGCCAGCCAGTCTACTCCTGGCCAGTAATTCATCTAAGCCAAAGTGAAGTATCCCATTTCTCCCTAGATGCTTGTGGTGAGCCATTCATTAAAGGATCATAGCACACACCTGTGATTGAATTAATCAAAGATTTCTTTAAATCCTAAGGGCTAGGATGTTTTTCCTCTATTTCCTATTCTACAGTGGGCAAAATCTTATCCAAATGTGTTCTATGATATACTCCCACAGAACAATGGCTCTCATCAAATGAGTAAATGAACAGGACTTTAGAAATGGTTTCTTGATATTACTACCATGACTAAAAATAATAACAATAATAATATAAAAATGGTACCAGAATAGTGACTTGTCACAGAACCATTTCTTTCTGAATTCTATTGGAAAAAAGTTAGAAACAAGAATAATAATGAAAATAACGATAATGTAATATTTCCATATTGCTTTAAGGCTTGCAAAGCATTGTATATACATTATCTAATTTGAGTTTCACACCAACCTGACAAAGTAGATAATTTAGGTATTATTGACCATTTTATACACATACAGCTGGGCTGACCTTAGAGACAAGACATACATTTTGTTAAGCCAAACTGCTGGTAGGTACTAGTTTTGTGATCTAGTTCATTGATCGTTTCAATGCCCCAGGTACTCTTGAAATATAAATAATGATAGCTAACATTTATATAGCATTTACTACGTGCAAGGTATTGTTCTAAGCACTTTACAAATATCCCATTTGATCCTCACAACAACCCTGGGAAATAGGTGCTATTGTTATCCCCATGTTACAGATGGGGAAACTGAGGCAAACAAAGATTAAATAACTTGCCCAGGGTCACCCAGCTATTAACTATATGAGGCTAAATTTGAACGCAGGTTTTTCTACTCTAAGCTGTGTGTTGCAGACACGCTTGAACAGATAGGCTTCCCACACTGGAACCAAATAATTTTTTTTAGTGGGTGAGGAAACAAAAGCTCAAAGCAATTTGCCCATGATCACACCTAATAAATCCCAGAGGTGAGATTTTTTTTTTCAAAAACAAAATTTTTAATTCATGGTATTAATCCAGTTCCATATACAAAATTTTTCATAAAATCGCACTTTACACTTCTATTTGAATACCTTGCTTAAATTTCCTAATTTGAGAAAAGGAAGCCACAGGTAGGTATGAGCACAGCCAAAACATGAAACAGAATATTTACCTTACCGTGACCTTCTAAAACAGTTAATAATTTTCTCAGCTGTACTGATTTTTAAAATGAATGACATCTATATATTACAACTAAAAGTAAATTATCTCTACAATATTTGCATAA